>JAUMHB010066634.1:0-13813 GCA_032359685.1 Pittosporum tobira | reverse complement strand
ACTCGTTTAGATATAGTTACTATCAAAACTACACAAACAACCTAGACTATCTCTAGCTAAATTTAATTTATGGTTATGTTTCACATGAGCTCTCACTAGTTTTCTCCTCTCGGTACTTGAACTATGTGACAAAACTCATCTAAACATTGGTCAGATATCTAGAAGCATTAAGAACATGCAACATAACTCGCAACATAATAAACTCACATAAAAGCATGATAAAATGGTAGATCTAATTAATCATGGGCATGATCCATCTAATCTTAGCACAAAAAAAATTAGAACATAATTATATTAAATAAGAAAATAAAAAAGTTTAAAACAATAGAACCCATAAAGTTACTTGAGTGAAAAGCCTTCGCCTTGCTGGAAAAACCTCCACCGAGCACTGTCTACTTTTACTACTACTCAACTACTAACTATGAATTATGAAAATTGATTACATAAAATTGATTTGAGATCGATGTTATTTATAGGACAAGATATACAATCCAAAGCTATCTAAAATTCATGTATGAACAGTCCAGATTGGACCCCCCCTTCAGAATCGGATCAGGAAAGTGAAATTTTATGCCAGACGCCTCCCACTGCCATGGCCCTTCCCACAGGCTGCCCGTGGAAGCTGCTGCCTCATGTTTAAAAAGTTCCTTTATTTACAGTTTTGCCATTCTTCAGCCCATATTCGTTCCTTGTCAGTTCCAAGCCCAAATTTGCACAAAAATAGGTCCAAAACCTACAAAAAAATCCAAACAAGGAGTAGTAATTCAAACTAAAAATATAACAATTATTGCATGTTTGATTAGGCTTTTTAAGCAAATAATAATAAATCAAAAGCAAAAAAATATTAAAATATTAAGTACAAAATAGCTCTTATCATCTGCAGTCCTCTCAAATCAAGCAAGGCACGCCATATACCTACTTTATTGGGTTGTGGGTCAATGGAAATTCTACAAATACCACCTCATTTGCACAAATGAGGGGATCCAATAAAAAAAAGTAAACACTCTACTCAAAAACTCTCTCAACAGGTGGTAAACCTCCCCCTCTCTGTCTTAAACTTCAATTATCACCTTAATCTCTTCACTAACTTAAGCATCGGAGAGGGGAACGAGTAAAACCCTCGTGTTGCCCGTGTTTCAGGTGAGCCCACTCTCGCTGATGTGTTCTGAGCTGGAGGTGAAGTTTGGACTTAGTCAATGGTCGGGTTGGTCCCAACATGTTATGATCGAAAAAGTCTGGAATAATGAAGGTAAAAATAAAATACTGAAATGATAAGTGATTGTATTTTGAAATGATAAATTGATAAGTGATAAGGTGAAATGATAAATGATAAGTGATAAGCAATTATTTATTTATTTCAGCTTCCTCCGAAGTACTATCTCCAATTGAATTAACATGTTGTTGTCGGTCTTTTCCATCTAAATAATCTTTATAGCAAATACATTTTTCCATTGATTGCGAATTTAGTCAGTTCCTACTTTTGTTCACAATCCTACCACTCAAAGGAAAACAAATTCTGAAACTACAATATTAGCTTGGACGATTAGTATATCACGGGCCATTACGGCCATAATAGGATATTGTCTAGTATTATGACTCCACCATTGCAATATATTAAATTTTGAATATTCCTCAGAAGTTACAAATGAAGTAAAATCAGTTTGTGCATATAATCCTAATTCATTAAAGAAGATTGTGTTTGAGCTTTTTGTGTGAAGCAACTTGCAATATCAAATAATCCATAGAAGAAGAAGAAATATGAACACGCTCATGAGGTCTAGATCCATACAATATATTATATTGTTCAAAACATTCACAAAAAGAAGATTGCAATATTGTGAAAGTAATCAATTGATTTTCATCCTCATCAAGTTTGTCATTTAAATTTAAATTTTCAATAATACATTTTAAAATATTTTGGGCGCCTTCAACCCCAATAATAGGATTTAAAGACGCGGCACAAGTAAATACAAGAGGCTTCTCTTGAAAATATTTTAAATTTTTTTCCTTCATTAAAGAAATAAGTGGTTGCCAAAAGGTTGTGCTTTATATCTTTAAACATATTAGTGATCAACAAAAGTTGTCCCAAAAGTAATGGTGTAGTAGGATAATAAACACCATATAAAATCTTAGTAGAATTATAGAAAACGTTTAAAGTGCATAAAGGTGTTTCAATTATCATTCAATCATCATTATTAATTTTATGCACAACATGATTTCTATAAAATTTCATAAGTAGGGGTCTTAGATGAACGGCTGTAACTAACATTTTGTAAGTAGCGTTCCATCTAACGAGCATATCAAGTTTTGGTTTCAAATTTTTTTCACCATTAGCAATGACAAATTTTTTAAACTCTTGCATTCTTTTAGGTGCACTATATATATAAAGTAACATATCTTTAATCCTTTTAATTATAGGCTCAACATAGTATAAGTCGGATTGAACAACTAAATTTATAATTTAACATACACATCTAGTACGGAAAAATATACCATGCAAAACTGGAACTAAATCTCTTTTTAATTGAGCAATAGCTGTCATATTAGAAGTAGCATTATCAAAACTATTACACAATATTTTTTCTTTTATTTTAAATTCATGAATGCATGACATAATAGCTTGATAAATAGCTTAACCGTTATGTGGAAATTCAAAAATTTCAAAAGCAATTATTCTCCTGCACATTTCCCACGTAATAGGATCAATCCAATGACATGTAATACAAATATAAGAAAGATTCAATCGTAGACCACAACTCCAAACATCACTAATTAAACTAACTATACCTTCAAAAATTTCAAAATAATTAATTAAGTCTTTTTTTAGCTTTCAAATATTGTTGTAAGTTCATCACGTCTAATTGTAGTTCTACTAACCTTTTGATATTTCGGTTGCATTCTTTTGTGGAAGTAGTTCATAGATGTGTTATCGAAGTGGTTGAATAAAAGGCCACATTGAAACATACACTTCATTTACATATCTCTTTGCAAAACTTGATTGTATGTCCAAATTTGTCTGGTGTTGTTGATTTGGGTTTGATAGAATTCAGGAGCTTGCAAGCAAATGTTAAATTTCTACCGTTTGCTAGCAGTTTACTGCAACTCTTGCATTTTGCTTTTATAGCACCATCTACTCGTACTTGATCAAAATGATTTCAAATAGCCACCGTTCATTTATTCTCTAACACTTCAATAGTTGGACTTGATTTGGCTTGAGATTTGACTAGAATTGGAACTCTTTGAGTTTGAGATTCCATAGTGTTGACTGGAATTTGACCACTTTCAGACAGAGACGCCATAAAGAAAATTAAGTAGGGAACTAATAATAATATTAGTTTTATAAATAATATAATTTAAATAATAAACTAGTAATAAGGAATATATATATATATATATATATATATATATATATATAAAGGTGTGCATACTTGCTCACATAGTTAGGTGAGCATGAGTACTTCAAACATTGTACCCCAGTAAATTATAGTAAAAAATACAATATTCAAAACACTCATGCTCACCTAACTATGTGAGCAAGTGCAACTCTTGCACTCTCTCTCTCTCTCTCTCTCTATATATATATATGTGTGTGTGTGTGTGTGTGTGTGTGTGTGTGTGTGTGTGTGTGCGTTTGAATAAGTAATAATGAATAAAACTAAGTATGCTCGTAATAAGGAAAAATATTTGTAAAACAATTAAACTTGAGAATATTTTAAAACTTTAGTTGAGACTTGAGATTAGAAATAGAGCTTGGTGTGATTTTTTTGATAAATGAATGAACTATTTATAGGGGATACCACTCAAAGAAATATAGCTGTTTTTTTTCTTCCCGTTTGTCCTATTTTTTTAGGCGTTCTGACTTATGCAAAGTTCTACTGATAGGCTTTTCGGCTCTTCTAGTCTTGTCTGCAAGCTGCAGGCCTAGTCTGCTAGTAGCTGTGAACTTTGGACCGTTGCTCGCCTGCTAGTCTAGTAGTCTACTGGCTTGTCGTGAACTTTGGACCATTGCTAACTTGCTAGTCTAGCGGATCTGATTTGGACTTGCCACTCCAATTGACCGTCAGCCTTATTAGTCATTGCCTCAGTGGACCATGAAGTGATGGAATGGAGCAACCGACCAGGTTAGCCATTGTTATATGCGGCCGGCCATGTAACAAAAGAGACCGATGGATTGACGGACCAGGCAGACTGCTAGGACCGGTCCTAGGCCTGGATAAAGGACTAGGCTTTATCAGTGTTATTAGGGCTGGGTTGCGGACTGTTATGGAGAAGGATTAGACTGGGACCGGGACTAGGCCAAACTTTGGTTCTGACTAGTCCAAAGCCCTAACCGGACAAGGCCAGTCTTCTTGTTAGGCTTTTCTCAAAATTCATGGAGTACTAGGCCTTATCAGGCTCTAAAAAGATTAGACCGATCCTAGCCAAGTCAGACGTTTCGCTAATCTCTGACCAAATTTGGTTGATTAGTCTTTTTTGTTCATGCGTACTCATGAGTGTAATGAATTAATTACTCAAGTGATCATATTAACATCTCGCCTAGGAGCACTATTATGAAGAATAAAACAACTTTTCTCACGATTCACCGTTATCGTAATTGTTTCAACATTATCATCGGCGCATAAATGTGTTTTTAATTGCAATGCTGATTAGGTGCACCATGCACTTAAACATATCTGTTTTTAAAATGAGCATTAAGGGCCTGTTTAATAGAGGTTATCAAATCATACTTTACAATTTAAATTCAAGTTTACAATTTTGTTCAAGTTATATTTAACCTGCAAATTCAATTTTTTAAATTTACATTTAGCTTATTAAATATAATTTTTTATTTGCGTTTGAATTTTATAACCTTTAAACGTTTAATAAACTGTTACCAAATAAACAAACACTTAAAAGAATACTACATTTAACTGCTGATAAATTTTCTAAAGAATTTTGGAGCAAAAAAGAGCGGAAACCTTTTGCATTATCCTCGTGACATTGTATGGATGTCATGATCAACTTTAAGAAAGAGACAGAGAGACAGATGGACAAAATGCAATAGATGACCCGTGAGGCCTTGATATTGAAATCTCAGTACAACATCCACTGGACTTTTAACAGATCTCTTTTCACATTTAGTGATGACCATAAAATCCAAATACCACACAAAGTAGCAAATAAATTTAAACCACATAAGCAGAAATAATTATTTTAGTCTTGAAAACAGAACTAGTTACTAAATCAGGTGCATGTTTCTCTAGCCACGCCTAGCCTTGAGTTGGGCACGTCGAAAAGCAACCTGTGATTTTGTTGTTGGAAGTTGGCTATGACATTCAGCACCGAGTTCACGTTATCCGGGGCGGCTGCCATTGCTAGGCAGGTGATGCTACCAGAAGTGCTGTGGATGAGAAAGTTGTCTTGCGGAAGCGTCACGTTCATGCCGGTAAACATGAACGTGATCGTTGGGACCGTGATTGGGATGGAATAACACGTGTCGAACCCGCCTAGGGTTGACACTGTCGCTGCATTGCCCATGCGGCGTCGGAACTCATCCCTCACTGCAATGTAGGCTGGTTGTACTAGACGAGTGAAGACCGTGCCTGAAATAAAGAACCGTGATTAATTGTTTGTAAAGTTATAATTATTTACAGCTCATGCCATTATTGAATAGTTTATGAACTTTTGAGATCGGAAAGCTTACAATAGCTTCAAGATTTCGATCTTTTTACATGATTGAATTTCGAAATCTAAGCTGGGGTGAATTTCTTGAAAATGTTAAAACAAATTTATCATTTTAAAAATAAAATCCACTGCATGATGAAGGAGGGTGTTCAATAAAACTTAAGTATAAAATTCTTTGTACCCCTATCATAAAGAAAATCAAACAACTACTATGTCCATTGCACTAGCTCGCATCAAGAACATGGGTAGAGCCATCGCTCCATAAGCCTTCCACTCTAAAAAGTCGAAGTGGCAAATAATGGGACAAGAAACTACCAAAGAATATTACCGGAATCGAAGATTGTTCCGCCGCCGGTTGTTGCGTTGAAAGCAAATGCACTGACTGGTATAGCAACGGTTTTCCGGCCAACTTTGATTGCGACCAAGTTCACATAGTAAAGTGATGATCGTCTAGGGTTTCTTAGTAACTCGGTGAATTTGATCTTATTGGGTTGGCCGACGGGCCCTAATCGAAGTGAGCCAGAGAAGTTGAGAGATTTGAAGCTAGGCAGGCAATAGGAGAATGTGGAACTATATAGGCTTTGGGTTTGGGACAATAGTGACAACGGACCCCGCCCGAGGCCAAGAAGGCCTTGTGGTGGCACGGAGTTGCCGGTGGTCTTCTGGATGCAGCCAAAGGTGTAGTCAGGGATGACATCAGTGGCGAGTTTGATGGCATCCTGTGAGAGGTTTGCCGCTACGGTGGAGCCGCCGTAGGTTGAGTTGAAGCTGCATGCGGTGGTTGTGCAGGTCGTGGGATTCAACACCTGAAAATATAATCAACCAAAGTTCATGTTAGTACAATAGTTACAATTTCGAACTATTTTCTAGACATAGTTATCGTACCGGACCTTGAACGGTTGAGCTGAATCATTATTATTAATTAAAAGTATTATATATAAAAAAATAATAATATATCTTATATAATTAAATATTTTATTCAGAAAATTAATAACTCAATATCCTATATTTAATTCAGATGTTGGTATATAACTTTTATTTAATTAATAAACAAAAGATCACTTCAAAAAAAAAGTATAATTTAATTATTTTTAAAAAAATTTCAACCACATAATAATTTCTTAAAATATCATCAAACAAAATTTTAATATAATTCATGATTGAACGGGTACAACTGAACAATACGGGGTTAATAACTATGATTTTTGGTAGACTAGGCCCATACATATGTCGCCTCTCGAAAGTCAATAATAAACAATGTTTTCACTGAAACATGGAGAGACAACAAAAGTAAAAGGAATATGTTCGATTGACATACTTGGTTTGTAGTTTTACCCGTTAGTTACATTACATGAGTATATGTACATATGAATAAACTACCCACTTCTCGTAAGCTAATGTCGATTTTCATTTTTATGGGATACTTGTCATATTCCCTCCCTTACCGTTTCAGATTAATTATAATGTTTAATTTTTTTAATAAATTTTAATAAATATATTTAATTATAAAAGAATTATTTAAATTATTTTTATAGTATTATAATTTTAAATAATATAGTAGTAATTGCACTGGTAAGCCATAATATTAATATTATAATTTTAGGTAATGGAAAATAATTAAAATGATGAGCTATAATATTAGAGCAGTGGTTGAAGTGGTAAGTTATTTAAAAAAGTAGAAGTAAGTTAGAAAATTTATTTTATTAAACTTCCCTAAAATAAAAAGTGTATCAATAATTCTGAGAAGGCTAAAAAGAAAAGTCTTACAATTATCTTCAACGGATGGTTTAATAGCCACAAACACTTAATGACTGACATTTACTTTTTAGTTGTCTTAAAAAGAATGATTAAACACAAAATTAATAATATTATATATATGTGTGTGTGTGTGTGTGTATGAAAATAATAAAATTATGTGGTGTAAAATAATTATTTCTTTAAAAATAATATTTTTTTATTTGAGTACGTCAGGTTTGATCATTTCAGCATTACTGTGATCACTTTTTTTTTCACGCAGGATATGGTTTAATAGCCACAAACACTTAATGACATAAATCCTATACCAAATAATTGAGGTCATATTATTAAGCTTCTTTTTTTTTTTTTTTTTGGTGAGTGATGATAATGGTTCTATCAGACTTACAAATTAAGACATTAATATAAGATTAATTAAAATTCGAATTCCACAATAGCTTCATAATTCTATAATATTAATAATATCTTAAAAAATACACCGAGACAAAACTTCGTATCACTAAATTCATAATAATGGGTCAAATAATTAATTCAAAATAATGATAAAAATAATTTCACTTAATAAGGGGGAACAAGAGTTCTATTTTAAATTAATAAAAAAAAATAACTCTATAACTTAAGTACAGAAAACTCAAACTTAAATTTTTTTTTACAAATAATAAATTTCAGAAACTCAGTCTTAAGCATTGCCGTACTAACTTATTGGCATATTATTAAGCCATGGTTTTCCCTTCGGCACCTAAAGAAAAGTAAAGAACAATGATTGGAAGCCGGCAGGTTAGGTATCCTAATGCTTTTCTTGAGTAGTAGAATATTTACAATATTTTATTAATACAATTATATCCTAATTATTGTAATTATGAAGTTTGAATTCTATTACATAAACAATAGTGTTATGCATACATAATTATACACTCTCTCCATTTAAAAAAAAAAAAAAGAATATGTATTTTAATTTATTATTTTTTAATATAAAATGATGAGTCAATGTATATTTTTCTCAAAGACAGCAACCAAGTTTTACGAACTACGCGTGCTGTTTCACTTTTTTGCCCCAATTCTTGGTGGCATGTGATAACATTATCGGAGACTAATAATGTGATATTCGGCATAAGAAATTATAACTGATGACGTGACAGTGTGACACTACAGAATTAAGCACATCACGGGTTTGTGTGATAAAGGCACCCCTTCCGGAAAACATAATTAAAATTTTAAAAAATAAAAAAAAAGAGCCACAATGCCATAAATATAGGGTTAATTCTGCATTAAATTCAGTCAAAAATAATTTATTTCCGAGTTCAGATTTGGTGAGACATACACTTAAAAAATCTTTAACATCATATATGTTGGTAAATTTTAGAGCCGTTTGGTTTCACTTTTTTAAAGTGAAAACTATAATAATACAATAAGTTGTTTTTAGATTATACAAACTGTTAAATCACATAATAATCACTTTCAAAAAGTTAAATTTTAGCAACTTATTCAATAATTTTTTTAAAAAAACTATACTAAATAGAATTAACAACTTATTCAATAATCTAATTATTAAATAATATATAATTTGTTTTCAAATAAGTTATAACCCTTAACGATTAGAAGTGAAAAAAGAAATAATTACCTGTTTGCACTGGGCAGCTTCACAACCAAGAGTCTTAAAAGAGGTAGACTTATCCGAAGCGAAAGTAGTCGCAGAACAGCCAATGCAGCCGGAGCAAGGCACCCAAGCAGTATCACTGCTAGTATCCACAGCCATTAGAAATGTCTGAGGCGGCGTCCCCACCGCAGCCCTCACAATATAAGTTGGGCTCTGTACGAGCCCTCGGCCGGAGGCTATCGGCACCACCGACTTCCGGGCGACGAGACTCGTCAGATATTGTAGCCTGGTTTTGTCCTCTGACTGCATTTGAAGCACACTCTCTTCCCATGAGAGTGGTTTTGGTGGTCGGAAAGGGGAGCACGGGCTGTATACATGGAGGACTTGGAGGGTTGAGCCTTGGTCTTGTGAGTCGCATTTGGGGTTATTGAGTCCTTGGGAAGGAGAGAGAAATAGAAGGGTGATTATGAAGAAGATAATGGAAATGGTTGCAGGATTCGAGGCATCCATGGCTAGTTCAGTGTAGTTGTTTTTGTGTTAAGGGGCTTGGGGGTGTGTGTGTATATATTGGGAATGGATCCGGTGTGGATTGACATTTATATCCTACTCAGTGTTTACAGATAATTATTATAATTAAAAAATTTAAATAGAATATTACCGTTAAATTAAATTGATGTAGAAGACAAAATAAAGAGTAGAACAAGTCGTTTCATTAATTATTCTTATCCTAATTACATTTCTTTCAATTATTGTCACAAATGACTAATTATTTGTGGCAGCCACACTAATATTTACTTGTTAAATATCAAAATTAATCTATATGTACATAATGATATGTTTTTGCATTGTTAAATATGAAAGGTTATATGCAACTATTTATTAAATTAAATGAATATATATAATACTTTTCGAGAATATTTGATTAATATTGATCAATTTATTTTTATTTCATGAAATCCAAATCCATATAAGAAAGGTTTTTTTGCAAATACTGATATGGATATTTTTATAAAATTCTTATAGTTGATGGGGGGTATTGGAGGCATATCTCGTACGCAATTTTAGAGTAGTGGTTACAAAATTACGTTAATGTATGTGTTGTGATATTTTTTTTTTAAAAAAATAAATTAAATTTATTATTATTATTTTTTAAAGACATAAAGAATATAATTAAAAGAGTACAAGAATACGTGAGTGTATGTCGTTGTAGTGGCTCATGTACTGTATTCCATTCACTTTTGCATGTGTGTAAATGGTGGAACCTACCCATGCCCCTTACCCTGCTCGTGAGCAAAATAGTGTTTGTTTGCTACTCATCCATTTCAAAATAATTTTATTAAAATAAAAGAATAAAGAAAAGAAAAATACCTTTCGAAATAATTGTCACTATTTAAACTGATACTATAGTAAATTAATAGTCGTCAGGTCATTCTTTTGTTTATATTTACAAATTAACACTTAGTTTTGGACAAAAATAATATTTAGTCAATTTTAATGTTTCTTTCAAAAAAAAAGAAAAAGAAAGAAGCTGTTAATTTTCATATTTTTAGTGAATTTCACTTTAAATCTCCCTCCATCGATAATTTTTGTAACACGTTTTAAGAATTGTATAATATGAAATTTAAGATGCATGAAAAGTCTATTAAATTAATATAAATTTGTAATATTTAAATTAAAATAAAAAAAATATACCTTATGAGTATACTAAAAAAATAAAATATAATAAAAATATTTTAATATACTTTCTATGTATCTTAAATTTGTATCATACAATTGTCAAAAAATATTACAAAAAAATATAGGACAACAGGAGTTCATAAAGTGCCTCTCGCCATAGTTATCAGAACCGGACCGAATCTTGAACCAATCAAGACATTGGTTCATTGATTCAATTGATTCAATCGTTGATTCAATAAATTTGCTAACCAGGGTGATCTCTCACGCTTCCCAAGCCCAATCACCAAACTTTGTCTAGTTGCAGACGAAAGAAAAAGAGAACAAGTGTGAGCCGAATGCCCAGTACAATTTTTGGAGGAGCTACGAGGAAAATATGCTTGAATCCAAAAAGCTATCACAATTTTGAAGATAACAAATTATGCTTTGATAAAAGCCAAACGAATCAACAAGGAATGAAAACAAAATGTGTTTAGAATGAAAACTCATAATGTAATAATATAAATGTGTGCCAACAAATAGTTTACATAAAAGGACTAAACTATTTTCAAAATGCAAATTCAGTAATATGTCAATATAGAATAAATGACTCTGTCCTAATTTTTTGACTATGTTTGACAAAATTTTAAAACGCTCTAAAAATATATTTATATATTATATTTTAAAAATATTTTTGTATGCTTAATACATTTGTATATTACACTTTTCAATAGATTTAATATATAAAAAAATAAAATATATAGCTATATTTTTAAAATGTCTTAAAATCCGTGTCAAATATAGTCAAAAAATTAAGACAATATAAGTTGGACAGAGAGATTACTAAACAAAAATTATATTCTAATATCAAATAAATATTAACATGAACTGTCCAAAAATCCACCACTAGTATCTATGTGGCCACATAGCATACTAATAGAATCCAAAATCTCACTTCTATTGGTCATCCAAATGGAAGAGTCCAAAATACAAAAGGTATTGGCATGTCTAATACTATCATACCATACTGTTTAAATTTGATGGGTCATAACTGCTAATCCCACCCGCTCATCTTGGACTAGCCCAGTAACATTAAAGCACCATTGCTGGCAGTAGTACATTAGCTCAGTTATACCCAAAGGTACCAAAATTCTATAATTCGATAAATTAATAGCTCAATAATCAGTAACTCAATAGTTTGATAATCAATTCGATAGCTCACATAATAAATCAATATATGTTGGGCTCTGCATGAGCCCTCGGCCGGAGGCTATCGGCACCGCTGACTTCTGGGCGACGAGGCTCATCAAATATTGTAAGCACAATTTCTTCCCATGAGAGTGGTTTTGGTGGCCGGAATGGGGAGCATGGACTATATACATGGAGGACATGGATGGTTGAGCCTTGCTATTGTGAGTCACATTTGGGGTTGTTGAGTCCTTAGGAGGGGGAGAGAAATATGGTGATTATAAAGAAGATAATGGAAATAGTTGTAGGATTCAGGGCATCAATAGCTGTGACACCCTAGAAATTCAATACAAGGATTTAAGTAAATTATTTAGTCTTAGTTTCATGGAGTAACATTTGTTTATGGTGATTAAAATTTTATTTAAATTTTTGGAGTTAAGGTTGATTATATTTTTGGTTAAAATTTTCCAAGTAGACTCATGGATTTAGTGATGAAAAATGCGATAAAGTTTCTAAGTGTAGCAAGGTATGACCTGCCATATTAGACATATCATGGCCGAATTTTTATTTTTTTTTAAATTGGAGGGAACTATGAAGTGGCCATTTTAAGTATTATTAGTAAAAAATGCATGGAGAAGTTTTGAGCTACTTGCCACCTTAGGTTGCATGCCACCTTGCATGATGATGTGTCAAATTATTAAGGACACATAGGCTCCTTGTTGGCAAACTTTGATGACACACACTTGGACCATGATTTGTTATGTAGAAAAAGGAGACACATGGCCACACTTGTGTATAATCTTTGAGCCATCCACTTGTCCCATAAGGTGTCATGCAAGTATTTTTCTTTACCCCTTGAGCTAGGATGGACGGTTATGAAGGGGGGAGGTAGCACTTCATTTTCTTTCATCCAAATTGGCAACTTTAGAGAGAGAAAGAAAAGAACCAAGAGCAAAGAATTATCATCCTTCATCCAAACTTAGAGAAAATATACACTTTAAATCCTAGCAACCATTATTTAGTTGAATTGAAACCCTAGTTTACCCCAAGATCATCAAGTAGAAAACTACTTTTGGGGCATACTTCCAATTGAAAAGGTTAAAGAGAGAGAGAGATCAAGGAGATCAAGGAGACCAAGAAGTTTAGGATTGTCAAGGCCAAGCTACAACTTGGAAATCAAAGGAATTGATCAAAGGCCGAAGGAAGTGCAAGAGTCGATAAAGGTATTGTTGGAGTAAGTTAAAGCGCATCAAAGACAAGTACACTTACTTGCCCCTTTTTCATGTATTATTTCCTTGTTTCATTATACGTGCTTTCAAATTATCAAATGTGAATGTTATTTTATTTATAAATATTTGCAAAGTAAATTGTGAAGTTTTCTGATGATATTTACAAAGTAAATTGTGAAGTTTTCTTATGCCAATTATTACAATTTCAGTATGTGAATATTTTAATGAGAATGGAGTTATGTTAAATTTGGTAATAAAGAATTTTGATTAATATTTAAAGTGTTGTTTCAAGATGTATTTTAAGGGATTTATGGGCCTTAATCATGGATCTAGAACCAAAGCAAGTTGGCTTATGAGGCCTCTTTATGGCCCAAATTCTTGGATTGAGTTGTGAGAACCCGAAAATGTGAGAATGATTTAATAAATAAAAATCTTCCTTTTTGTTATTTCTCTAGTCGAATTATTATTCACAGTTACGTTTCGAAGAACAGAGTTAAAATAGTAAATTTAATGCCAAGGGCATTTTGGTCATTTTGACGATTGTTGTGCCAAAGGGCATGTTGGTCGTTTTGGACGTAAGAGTTATATAATGCTCAGAATCATGATCCGATCGAAGATCTGGAATCAGTGCGAGAAAACAGTGAATCGACTCACCATTGACTTTTTGACCCGACCGGGCCCATGGTTGACTTTTTCAACCGGGCCCATAGTTGACTTTTTTGTTCGG
>JAUMHB010066623.1:0-13813 GCA_032359685.1 Pittosporum tobira | reverse complement strand
GATTTCGGGAAAAACCAACAAGAGGAAGAAGACCATCTATGTCTTCACGAAACTGCAAAGGAAAAACGAGGGAAAGAACAAACAGATTGCAAGAACTGCAGGCTGCGGTACTTGGAAAGGAGATTCTCATAAGCTAGTCTTGAATGATCATGGTGACACCATAGGTTTCAACAAATACTTTGCTTTTGAGTTGAAAAAAGGAGCTTTGTTGAAAAAGGAGGATCAAATCAAAAATTATGGTCACTGGACTATGCATGAGTTTTCGGTAAATAATTCAGGTGGTAATGATCGTAATGATGAGTACGTGCTTTGTGCGATTACAAGGAAGGACTCAAAAAGAATATTCAAACAGAAACATTCAAAGCTATCAACAGCAGTATCAGTCCATGATCAACCATTTGATTCAACCGGTGAAGAATATGAGATTGATGCAGATGAGTTTGAGCATGAAATTGAAACAGCATTGAATTTTTATGATGATGAGAATCGGAACTTAGTGAGTCCACCTCCTCCCAACTATAGTAATATCCCATTAGAATTGCCATTTGGGCTCAAGTTTGATCCATACGACGAAGATCTCATCACTAAATACCTGCTTCCCAAGGTGAATGGGAAATTGCCACTATCTTGTGATGTTGTGATTGAGAAAGACGTTTATGGCGACAAATCAACTCCTTGGGAGATTTTTCGCGATGATGATGTTCATTGGTTTAATTCAGGAAAACATATGGCCAAGAAAGAGAAGCGTACAATCTATGTGTTCACTAAGCTCAAAAGAAAGAATAATGGACAGAAAAATTTTGAAAGGACAGCAGGGTGTGGAACTTGGAAAGGAGAGAATAAAGGAGAAGAAGTTAGGAATGATGAGGGTACTCAGGTAATTGGTTTCAAAAAATATTTCACCTTCCAGTTCAAAAAAGGCAAAAAGCAAGATCAAATTCAAAAATACGGCCACTGGACTATGCATGAGTTTTCCATTAATAATTCGGGTGGTAATAAACGTCGTAACGACGATGTTCTTCTTCAAGAGTACGTGCTTTGTGCAATAACAAGGGATGATTCCAAACGAACATTGAGAAGTTCAAATCAATCAGTGGTCCATGTAAGCAGTTTTAATGGTGAAGTGGCAAACCAAACACTCGAAGGTAGGGCAGAGTTGGGGAAGGAGCCTTCTGCTCTAATTTTTGAATCTACTAATCTATCGTTGCAGCACTTAGCCAATCCTTCCCGCGATATCCAAGATGCATTACAATTTGATGGAGCAGCACAAACTGGTCAGAATGCTAATATTGACCACAGTTTCCAAATACAAGAACAGGATGATCAGGTTGGAAAAGGTTCAGCATTTATCCAAGAAAATCCAAAGCTTGATCCATATGACTTCTTATTTTCGGGTGATATCGAAGAATTTGATCAAAAATTATATTATCAAGAATGTCCTCCAACATCATCATCAATGCAAGCAAATTCAGAAACTGATGAAGTATATGCTAAGTTCCTGAAGACCATGGATGAATTTGCAAGTTTATTAACTAATCCGCGACACGAAGAAGGTGACGATAACATTGACATTGGTTTCCTTGATGATGTTAACATAGATGACCTTTTAGAAGTACCTCTGCCCAGAGAAAACCACCAAGAGGAGCTGGGGAAAAGGAAGTTGGTTTTTGAAGAAGCCAATGATCAAATCCCAAGTGCAAAGAAGCTGTGCATAAATAACTATGCCTGTTAAAAAACCATGAGAGTTTCATTTTCTTGGTGATACTTCAAACAATCAATTACCATAGTTTGATTTGTTATTGTCCATGAGAATTTTATTATCTAGATGATACTCCAAACAATGTAGTTTGATTTATTTTAATTTTAAAATTGTGTATGTTTGTGGAGAAAAAATGTTTCTCTGTTTATCGTTATATATTGAAATTTTGATGCTTGGAAGTTGGAGTCTTATCTTTATAAGTTAAATTAGGAGCTTTATTCTCTTACTCGACAACGATTTATTCATTATTAGCAGTTTGTTTGTGACAATATATAGGTCACAAAATCGGCATCGGACGTACGCCAAACCAAAAGTGAACCACTCCTAGGGCGTAGAAACGCGTGGCAAGTCACCAGTGGTGGAGCCAAGTACAAGGTGAGGGGTTTGAAGACCCCTCACAAATTTGTCCAAATTCAGCTAAATATGTGGGGAATTCTATTAATATGCCCCCCCATATTTAAAATTAGAGATCCCTCAAAGGTTTATTACTTTACCCACCAAATAAAATTAAATTTTAGAAATAATATTATTTAAGAACCCCAAATTTTAAATGTCTAGCTTCGCCTCGCAAGTCATGAAACTCCCAAAGGAAAATACATTTACAATATTCTTTTTAGCAAAAGAAATAAATATATATTTCGGGGTCAAAGGCATACGGCATAAGCTGTCAGATGGATGCCAAACTGGAGGTGAAGAACCTCTTATGACATAAAAACAAGTGGCAAATCACAGAACTCGATTCAGAGCAAGCGGAAGTTTGGCATTTCTGTGCAATTTCAAGCATGAAATTTCTTGTGTTTTTTTATTTAGTGCTATATATAGGGTTCTGCTGGTCATATCCATTGTAAGTAAATTGGTTTGAAGTTGCTACTGTCAAACTGTATAGCTACTTTAGTAATATTTTGCAGTTGCTGCTATCATAGCTGTGATCTACTATGCATATTGTTACAAATGCTTAAGGGAATAGGTACTTTTGAAAGGGTGAATGATTCACGAACGGCCTCAGCAATGAGTCAACTAGACACATATTGCCCATGAAATTTGTTAACTCATCATTTGCAAATGTTCTGGTGTTTCTGCAGATAAATAATTCCAAAAAAATTATAACCTTAAAAAAAAATAAAATTAGGAGCATTGTTCCCCGACTCACAGTACATCTAGTATTAATAATCTGTGTTTCACAACAGTTAAATTCTAGTTCACAAAGAAAACTCTTGGTTCCACAACCGAAACTAGAAAAGAAAATAGCATCATTATACAAGAAGTCAATATTGAGGAAAACTTTAACTTGGAGCTCACTACCATTGGCCAACCCCTTGAAGTTTTTCATCCTCACACTTGAACCACTAATGGGTGAATTCACGTGAAATAGAAGTTGTGGATCTCACCTTTTTGCCGCCAAAAATGTAAGATTGGTCTACTTTTTCAGGTCTTACAAACAAAGGGATCCAGCTGCTGACATAACAACAATATGCAATCAAGAAGTAAAATGCTTCACTTATTGTTATATGTATGCATGTGCTACTGATTGGTGAAAAATGCATGTGTACACTAACCAGATTGTAGTAATAACAATATCATTTGAAATCAGTCAATTATTTACCAACTTTAACTATTCTTTAACTTATCTAATTTGAGAAATAAAAGTTTTTATTTTTAAGAAAACTAATTAATTACTAAAATTACTAAATAAACTAAACTAATAAATTTAGGATTTTAATCAATAATAAGAAATTGTGCTAAGATTTCGCCTTCACCTACTCATTCATAATTAGATCAATTGGTTTATCATGCAAGTTATGGAATTTATTCTATTGTGATAGTGAAATTTTCCTAAATTAGTTGATACTATATCTCTAGTTATAGTACCCCTACTTCAATTATTAACCCCACAGTCTCTATGCGAAATTTAAATAATATGAAGAACATTAAGTTTTATGGAAATTTCCGAATTCACTAACCATCACGACTCGTTTAGATACAGTTACTACCGAAACTACACAAACAGCCTAAACTATCTCTAGCTAAAATTAATTTATGGTTATGTTTCACACGAGCACTCACTAGTCTTCTCCTCTCAATACTTGAACTATTTGACAAAATTCATGTCAACATTGATTAGATATCCCGAAGCATTAATAACATGACACATTACTCGCAACATAATAAATTCACACAAAAACATGATAAAACGGTAGATCTAATTAATCATGATCAGGATTCATCTAATCTTAGCACAAAGAAAATTAGAACATAATTATATTAAAGACGAAAATAGAAGAGTTTAGAACAGTAGAACCATAAAGTTACTCACCGAGCACTTGTCTACTTTTACTACTACTAAAACTACTAGCTATGAACTACGAAAATTGATACATCAATTGGTTTGAGATCTATGTTATTCATAGGACAAGATACACAATTCGAATCTATCTAAAATTCGTGCATGAACGGTCCGGATCGCACCTCCCTTGCATAATTGGAGTAGAAATCAAAAACATTCGCGTGGCCAGCTCCCACGGCCATGGCTCTCCCCATGAGCTACCCATGGGAGCTACTGGAAAGTGACATTTTGCTCCTTTTAATTACAGCTTTGCCATTCTTCGGCCCGGATTCGTTCCTTGTCAATTCTAAGCCCAGATTTGCACGAAAATAGGCCCACAAACCTATAAAATAAAGCCCAAACAAATAGTAGTAATCCAAACTAAAAATATAACAATTATTGCATGTTTGATTGGACTTTTTAAGCAAATAATGGTAAATCAAGAGTAAAAGATATTAAATTATTAAGTACAAAATAGCTTGTATTAAATTCCCTCAAGCTTAAATTATTGCTTGTCCTCAAGCAAACTAATCAAAAAATATAACTAAAGGAAATTCAACCTCTCGATTTACAATTCTCAAACCAAACGAATTAATTAATTTGGTGCAGAAAATAATCGAAAGCTAGCAATTCATAAGTTATAAATCAACACCAAATCATGCACATGCAAATCTCCAAATACTTTAAAAATATTCATAATAGGTCCCAAATCTCTCAAAACTCCCCTACTCCCTACAAGTTGTTTTCCAAGTGTTTGTGTGCTCAAGTGCAGAAAGTATTAACTCATAGATATTTAAAATATTTCAGTTGAACTTTTACCTTTAAGCTTTGTACTATAGACTTCCCATCAAAAGACGGTTTTTCTTACCCATCGGCATGGGTTGTCTCCTCGAATAGCAAGATCTCAAAGAAGCACTTGATTTTTCCTTACATAATTTTATCATTTTTTTTCTCATAGGCTTTGCCTATAGAGTTGCTGGCCATTTTGCTCCTGTTTTTTTCCAATTCTTTTAAATTCCCTGAATTTTGGCATTTTTAGAATATTTTATATTTATTTATTTTTTCCGAGGTCAACTGTTTATGTAGTAACCAAAACTATTCAAGAGTAACCATGGAAGTCTAAGTACTTTACCCTCATTTAGCAATCTTTCTAAAATATTTCAATATCTAAGAGTTAACGTATAGTAATTTGAAACAGCTTATATCGCAATAATAGGGTAGCAAGGGATTTTCTAAAGTCTCTAGGCCTATATATTATGGATACACAATGATTTAAATATGCAAAATTTGACACATACAATCCTAATCATCAATGTATCAAAAACAAACCACTAAACAATTTTCAAAACCAAATAACCAACTTCATAATTTTTTTTATAAACAAATAAATAAACCCAAGAAATAATTAAATAAACCCTAGACAAATATAAACCACTCCCCCAAGCTTAAAACATGCATTGTCCTCAATGTAAAAATAGTATGAGAAGAAAGAACTCACAAGGTCATTGCGGTGGCGGTGGCCCGAAGTGGACTTGGGAAATATATGCCAGTGGTGCATTTGCTGAATCATAGTCATCATCTCTTGTTGTGTTGCCTGCATCTCAGTCTAATTGGTGCGTAGCTCATTAATTGATGCTTGTAATTTTGCAAGTGTAGATGAGTCAGTCGAGGTAGAATGACCCGTAGGCTAACTAAGACTTGCGTCCTCAGTCGGAGAAATAGGAATGTCAAGAAATATGTCATCATCAATGTCAAAATCTGCGTCCTTATCATTTCCCAAATCATATTTCCAATTACCTTTATCTTGAACCGAGGTGAGTGCATCAGGAAGTAACATGGTGTACTGGGAACTTTGAAAAGAAGCGCATAATGATCACCCTGACGAACAACCATCTTTATCACCACACATGAGTCAATATCAATACGAGGATTTCCCGTGGCCTGGTCCAAGTTAGTTACATTATAACCCAAGTGCAAAGCAATCGGCGTAATCAAACTACCAACCACAATATCCCCCTTAACTGACTTGCCGACTTTAAGCAAATGACGAATCATAAAGGAACCAGTATCGAATATAGCACCTTCCGTCATTGCCCATAAGAAAAATAATTCATCTTGACATACAACTCCATCACTGTCCCCACACCCAAACAATGTGTGTGCCATGAATCGGTGCATATATCGAAAGCAAGGATTGTGCAAATAAGTGGCCTTGAGATTGGAAGAATTAAATATCGCGCCACTAGTAAGGTCACCCCAAAATCGTGCAGCACTAAACTCAAGAACAATGCACCATGTTCCACCAATTGGAAAATCGTAGATAGAATTGAGTTCGACCAAAGTCAAAATATGCTCATTATTAAATAACCGAAATGAGATACGTCCTTCTTCAACATGATGACCCCTCAAAATCTCCGCCTCAAGTGAACTAAAAAATTCCAAGTTAGCTTAACATACGTATTATATTTTTGATTCACAAAAGTATTCCAACCAACTCGGCCACATAACCATAATATATAAACCATTAAACCCAGGAATTCAAGAGTAGGCTCATGCATGTAACGAGTATTAAGCATCCGACAATTAACTAAAACATGATACCTGGTTTCCTATTGATCATCACAGAAGATGATACCAAATGGGTTTTCTGGTGGTGGTGAAGAAGCTCGTCTCCATCTTATCGTCGCTTTGGATGATTCACACACAACTCGTCCTTTGGGAGCCATGTAGAACGGATTTTGATGTAAAAATGGTTGTGGTGGAGTAAAATCATTGTGAAATCCAAGCGTAAGATGAGCGGGCATGATGTTTAAAAGGTGGTGGAGTGAAAATATTGAATAGGATTCGGTAAAAGTGGAGGGAAAACTTGGAAACGGTAAAAAGAGGAATGAGAGAAAACGAATAGACGCAAAAATAAAAAGGGTCAGCGAACCGCCCACGGTCGTGGCTATAGCCACGGTCAGACCGTGGGAGATGCTAGAAAACTTGCATTATTCATAGCTACGGTTGTGGCCATAGCCACAGTCAAATCATGGGAGCTGCTGGAATTTGTTTTTTTGAAATTATAACATAATTGATTAAAAAGGAAAGAAAAGAAAAAGGGTAGGTTGCCTACCACATAGCGCTCGTTTTGAAGTTGCTAGCCCAAGTTCCCCATTTGCTGAACTATTTAGGATCTTTTAATGTCAAAATGGCATTGATGGGGTCAAAAGCTCCTCCTGAGTATATCTTCAATCTTTGGCCATTGACTTTGAATGTTTTCTTTTTATCATTAGTAATTTCAACAGTGCTATAAGAAAACACCTTCGTGACAATAAAAGGGCCACTCCACCGAGATTTCAACTTTCCTAGAAAGAGACGTAGACGAGAGTTATATAATAAAACACTTTGACTGACATGAAATTCCTTTCTCGTAATGTGCTGATCATGTCACTTCTTTGTCTTCTCTTTATAAATCCTTGCATTCTCGTAGGCTTCATAGCGGAGGTCATGTAGTTCATTTAATTGGAGCAGCCTCTTCTCGCCTACTGCTTGTAAGTCAAAATTGAGAAATCGCAGAGCCCAATATGCTCGATGTTCGAGTTCAACTGGAAAATGACAAGTCTTGCCATATACGAGCCTGAATGGTGACATCACGATAGGAGTTTTAAAAGCAGTTATGTAAGCCCATAGTGCATCGTCAAGCTTAATTGACCAATCATTCCTGTTAGAGTTGACTGTCTTTTCGAGGATAGCATTGTTCCTGATTAGATACTTCTACTTGACCACTGGTTTGCGGGTGATAAGCAACCGCAATTTGGTGGGTAACGCCATACTTTTGTAATAGTGATGTGAATTTTTTATTAATAAAATGTGTACCATTATCACTGATTATCACTTGTGGTGCACCGAATTAAGTAAAGATATTATTCCTCAAAAATTTAACCACATTTTTAGCTTTACAAATGGAGAGAGAGATTGCTTCCACCCATTTAAAAACTTATTCCCGTATGATGGAGGAAAGGGACCCATGAAGTCGACACCCCACACATCAAATAATTTGTATTCCAGGATATTATTTAAGGGCATCTCATTCCTCTTTGAGATATTTCCCATTCTTTGGCATCAATCACAAGCTTTAACATATAACACCGCATCTTTGAATATTGTAGGCCAATAAAACCTAGATTAAAAAACTTTTGAGGCTGTTTTTTTAGCACCAAAGTGTCCTTCGACTGGCCCATCATGGCAATGATAAAGAATATTTGCGATCTCTTCGTTAGCCACATCTTCTAATTATCCCATCGGAACATGTCTTGAACAGATATGGCTCAGCCCACAAATAATACTTAAGCTCGGAAAAGAACCGTTTCTTTTACTGAAAGGATAAGTCAGGGGGTAATACTTTGCTTACCATATAATTAACAATGTCGGCATACCATGGGGATGTCATCTGGGTGGCAAACAGTGTTTTATCCAATAAGTTTTCTCAATTCGGTTCAGAGATGTCGGGACCATTTGGAAGTCAACTTAAGTGATCAGCAACCAGATTCTCAGTGTCTTTCTTGTCTTTTATTTCTACATCAAATTCTTGTAGTAAAAGAATCCATCGGATAAGTTGGGGTTTAGCATCCTTCTTTTGAAGTAAGTACTTCAAAGCAGCATAAACAGTAAATATAATTACTTTCGAGCCAATGAGTGAGATCAAAACTTGTCAAATGTAAACACTATGGCCAGAAGGTCTTTCTCTGTTGTGGCATAATTTAACTACACTCTTGTCAATGTCCTACTAGCGTAATAAATTGGTCAAAAACTTTTGTCCTTCCCTTGACCTAGAACAACCCCGATAGAAGTATCGCTAGCGTCGCACATTATCTCAAATGGTATCGTCCAGTCAGGGGATGTCATAATTGGTCTAGAAACTAGCTTTTCCTTTAAGGAATGAAAAGCCTTTAAACAATCTTCATTAAAATCAAATTTGACATCCTTTTCTAGCAATGTAAAAAGAGGTCTGGCGATCTTCGAGAAGTCTTTAATAAATCTACATTAAAAACTAGCGTGGCCCAAGAATCCTTGAAGTAACTTAATAGATGTCGGTGGAGGTCAATCAGAAATCACTTCGATCTTCACTTGATTTACCTCAATGCCTTTTTTCAGAAATTTATGGCCTAAGACAATTCCTTCGTTGACCATAAAGTGGCATTTTTACCAATTTAAGACTAAATTTAGTCTCTTTGCATCTTTTGAGAACCAATTCTAAATTATTCAGGTATGCATTGAAAAAAGATCCGAACACAAAAAAATTGTCCATGAAGACGTCAATGCACTTTTCCATTAAATCTAAGAATATAGCTACCATACTTATTTGGAATGTGGCTGGAGTATTGCATAAACCGAATAACATTCTTCTGTATGCGAAAGTACCGTATGGACATATAAAGGTTGTCTTATCTTGATCTTCCAGAGTGATGGGAATCTGAAAGTATCCTGAATATCCATCTAAAAAACAATACTACTCAAACCCGACTAGTTTTTCGAGCATTTGGTCAATAAACGGCAGAGGGAAGTGGTCTTTCCTTGTAGCCTCATTCAACTTTCTGTAGTCGATGCATACTCACCACCCTATAACAATCCTTGTGGGAATCAACTCATTATCTTCATTGGAGATTACGGTCATACCGCCTTTCTTTGGAACGACTTGCATTGGACTCACCCACGAATTGTTTGAAATCAGAAAAATAATGCTAGCATCCAGTAGTTTAATAACCTCCACTTTGATCACCTCTTGCATCTTTGGATTGAGTCTTCTTTGTGGTTGGATGGTTGGTTTATGTGTTTCCTCCATCATGATCATGTGCTTGCATAGTGAAGGACTAATTCCCTTAATATCAACGATGGTCCATCCAATTGCTCTTTTGTGCTCCCTTCAGACTCAAAGTATTTCTTCCATCATTGTTATTAATAAAGAGGAAATAATCACGGGCGGAGAAGAAGAACTCCCAAGAAAAGGATACTTAAGATGAGCTGGTAATTGGTTGAGCTCCAAAGTAGGTGGTTCTTCAACTTAGGGTTTTGGTATAGGTCCTTCCTTTATCAATTCTCCATATGCTTGCTCCAAGGTCGTATAATTCCTTATCGAAGTGGACGTCCCCAATCTGACATGGAATGGTGAAACTTCTAGGGTCTTTGAGTTTAGGAGGCAATTTATTTTGGAGCAGTGCTGAACATTCCTCATTTAGTTTCACCATCTCGCCATCTTCTAACATTCATTTGTTGGCCAAAATATCTTTAAGAAATTTTGCATAGTTCGACATTTGAGTTAATATATCGACAAACGGAAGATTAATTTGTAATTTCTTGAGCATCTCCACAAATCTAGAAAATTGTTGCGTATCTACCTTCTTCTTCTTTATAAGCCTCTCGGGATAAGGAATAGGTGGAGTATATGAATTCGGAGTAAGCTCCACTGTTTTTCGATCTTTAGAGGAGGTTGTTATATTTTTCTGAATTTCCTCCTTGTCGTTTATATCTTCAGAAACCTTCCTGCGATCTTCACTTGTCTCTTGTTTATGGCTCTTGGCTCTTGGTGCTTCCAGTGTTTTGTTGCTTCTCAGCTCAATAACCTTTGCACTTTTCATAGGATTCTTCTCGGTGTTTCTTGGAAGAGATCTATATTATCCTTCAGACAACTAATGTGCAAGTTGGCCAATTTGTTTTTCCAGATTTTGAAAAGCAGCTTCCTGATGGTTGAATCTTGCATTGGTGCTCTTTATATTCTCCTGCATCGTCTGGGTTAGTTGCCTCATCATGTCCTCTAAATGGGCATTCAGGCTCTCTATCGGTGGTGCCTTCTGGACTTGCTGGTTTTGATTCCCCATTGTAGATTAGGGTGGTTTCGCCATCCTGGATTATAGGTATTTGAATAGGAGTTATTGGTATTTGAATAACTTTGAGTCTGCCCATAGTTAGATATGTAGTTGGCATTTGTATTCGAGAGGACAAAGGCATTTCCATCTAGACAATCCAAACTTTTATGGTTCCCTTGGCATAAATCACAGGTGATGATTTGGATGTTCGATCATTGCCCATTTGAAAGCCGATCATCTATATAAGTTTTGCTACTTGAGATTTTAGTTCAGATATCTCCCCTATCTCACGAACTCTGTTTGCCCTCTTTACTTGATATCTCTTAGATGACCTGTAGATGTTATTTAATGCCATTTCTTCCACCAACTGGAAAGCTTCCTCAGGTGATTTGTTATTGATGTTTCCTCCTGCCGCGACATCAATTGTGCTCCTAAAACTTGAGTCGATTCCATTGTAAAATATCTGAACTTGCATCCAAAGTGGTAAGCTATGGTGTGGGCATATCCTCAGTAGTTCCTTGAATTTTTTCCCTTCTTTATATAATGATTCACCAGCAATTTGTGTGAATGTATTTATATCGTTACCCATCTTTGCTGACTTGGATGGTGGAAAATATCTCATGAGAAACATTTGTGCCATCTCGTCCCATGTTCGAATTGACCCTGCAGGTAAAGAAGTTAACCAACCCTTACTTTGTCTCAGAGAGAAAAGGGGAACACCCTTAAACGGATAGCATCAGTAGACACGTCTTTAAACCGGAATGTGTCGCATATCTCTAGAAAATTATTTAGGTGGAGATTTGGGTCCTCGTTGGGTAGTCCATGAAAAAGTGTCGAGTTTTGGAGCATCTGTATTAAACCCAGCTTAAGCTAAAAATTGTTCGCCTGAATCGTCACGCGAACTATGTTTGACTTGCAGTCTTGTTAGAATGGGGCAGAGAAATCCCCCATAGTTTTCCTTTCAACCACAACGTTCTTGTTCTTTTCCCCCATTGTTGTGTCCTTGTGTTGCTCCGGTGTAGCCAGAAGCTTGAATGTTGATTTCCTTTGAACTTGACTTTGTTCCTTTTTTCGCCAATGTAGCGTTCTTTCGAGATCCGGGTAAAATCTCTCTAGATTTCCTCATTGACTTCGTCTTTGCATACACCAAAGCTAGACGTGAATGATCAAATCTACACGATGCAAATAGAATAATTAAAACAAAAAAAATTATTAGATTAAGAAAAAAAAATTAAATATTGATAATAAATAAAAAATTTCAATCCCCGGTTACGGTGCCAAAAACTTGATCGGTGAAAAGTGCAAGTGTACACTAATCAGATTGTAGTAATAAAAATATTGTTCCCACGATGATTGAAATTAGTCAATTATTTACCAACTTTGACTATTTTTTAACTTATCTAATTTGAGCAATAAAATTTTTGATTTTTAAGAAAACTAATTAAATACTAAAATTACGAAATAAACTAAACTAATAAATTTAGGATTTTAATCAATAATAAGAAAGCGTGCTAAGATTTTGACTTCACCTACCCATTCATAATCAGATCAATTGGTTTATCATACAAGTAATGGAATTTATTTTGTTGTAATAGTAGAATTTTCTTGAATTAGTTGCTACTCTATCTCTAGTTATAGCACCCCTACTTCAATTATTAACCCCACAGTCTTTATGCGAAATTTAAATAATATAAAGAGCAATAAGTTTTATGAAAATTTCTGGATTCACTAACCATCACGACTCGCTTAGATATAGTTACTACCGAAACAACACAAACAACCTAGACTATCTCTAGCTAAATTTAATTTATAGTTATGTTTCACACGAGCTCTCACTAGTCTTCTCCTCTCGGTACTTGAATTATGTGACAAAATTCATCTAAACATTGATTATATATCTAGAAGCATTAATAACATGACACATTACTCGCAACATAATAAATTCACACAAAAGTATGATAAAACGGAAGATCTAATTAATTATGAGCAGGATTCATTTAATCTTAGCACAAAGAAAATTAGAACATAATTATATTAAAGAAGAAAATAGAAGAGTTTAGAACAATAGAACCCATAAAGTTACTTGAATGAAAAGCCTTCGTTTTCTAGGAAAAACCTCCACCGAGCACTTGTCTACTTTTACTATGCAACATTTGTCCTAAAAAAGCATGTGCTATGCAAGATTTGTCCTAAAAAACATGAGTAATACTATGAACACTAACAGATACACTAATAAAATGTGCACAAATTGAAATATTAAACTGTAATTAATGGATGTCCGACTATATATAAGGTGAGTCTGTCATTATAACCAATTGTAATTTAACAGATCAATTTATATACAATTTATTAATATATCTGTTAGTATGCATAGTATTATTGAAAAAACATATCACAACCACTTTTATACAAAATAAGAAAGTTGAGAGAGAAACAAATTCAGCCAATTTGGAATTTGGATAGACCCATATAAAAAGAAGATAAACCTATAAAAAAATAAAAAAAAATAAAGAGGCTTCAATATATAAATAAAATTTTAAAAAAATAAGTAAATAAGTAAAAAGAAAAATTGAATAGGATTTATTTATTATTTGTTTAGGTTTATATTTTATTGTTGAGATTATTTTACCCCTGCACATATAAGATATGTGCACAGAAAGTCAACAAAATTTTCCAATTAACTCAAATAATGCAATTGGATGGACAAAAATATCACTAATGAAAGTTGAGTTGATACATTGACACTGAGTAATAACTTGAATAGTCACATGTGTAATTCGACTCACACAAAAAGAAGATATAAACCACGTAATTTTAAAGTTATATGAGGAAAGTTAGTTGTGTTTATACGAAGAATCATTTTTAAAAGTTTAGTCAAAGCTCAAT
>JAUMHB010066612.1:0-13814 GCA_032359685.1 Pittosporum tobira | reverse complement strand
ATGAGAATTTTTCTTTTGTTTAATCAAAAGGATTAGAAATTTCATAATTGTCCAGCTGCAATTAAAAAAAAGAAAAACCCTTACCTTGGTCTGGTACTTCTATATCGAACAATGCCTTGTTTAATTCAGCTTATTAGAGCAAATTATAACTTTTTAGAATCTGAAAAAGCTACTATGGTTGTTTGGTTCAGCTTATTTTAATAATTTAATTATTATTGTACAATACTTTTATGCAGCTAATAATCAGCTCAAAAATCAGCTGAGTTACCACTTAAATTTTACTGTTGAACAGTTTTTTGACTGCAAAGACCATTTTATCCTCCACTGTTTATAAAAATTACGATGACCCAGCTTCATTGTTGCACCCAACGGTCTTCTCTGTCATCAGCCGTATGGTTCTGTGGATTGGGAATGCACGATGGCTGAAACATCGGCTGCCATTGCATCGACGGCCGCCAACTGAGGACTCCACAAATTATGAGATTCTTTGATTCACCAACTAAAATTCAAAAAAAAAAAAGGAGCTTATAAATTATGAGATTGAAACCGTAGGTATAAAAATCTGAGCTTTAATTCCCTAAAATAATATGGAATTCCCAAATCCTAAATCCCAAACATCAAATTTCAATCATAAAGATCTGAGCTTTATTTCCCTAAAATAATCTGGGATTCCCAAATCCCAAACATCAAATTTCAATTTTGAAAATGGAGCTTTATGAATTATTAGATTGAAAACCCTAAATAGGAATTTAAGGGAGAGACTGACTGAGTGACCGTAGTAAGCCGTCGCTCATCATCGTCGATTACACGATTCGCCGATATGAATGTATGATTCATTGATCTGGGAAATGAAAAGAGAAGCGGATCTTTTAAAGGCAATGTTAACAGGGAAATTCTCGTCCATCAAGCTCGTCCTCGTAGGTTTGGCCATCTGAGATACAGAGAGATTGAGAGAGACCATGGTTCGCAGTCCGTGTCTCCGTGAGAGACTGAGATGACGAAGAAGTATGATTGTGTGAGAGTGTCCCGTCTGTCGAGTGTCAACTCTCTATCGGAGTGCTCCACTGTCCGAAGGAGGGAGTGAGACTGAATTTTAATAAGATATTTTGGAAATAATTTTTAAAATAATTTAAAATTTTAGATTATTAGTCAAGTACATATTTAATTTATTATTATAATAATTTATTTTAAAAAATTAATAATTTATTTAATAATTTAATTATTAAATAATTTATAAACTATTTTAAAATAAACTGTATCACGTGTTTTACATATAAATGAATAGACTAATGAATAGTCTGTCAGACATGCCCCGAAATGTAATAAAGACTTGTACCACTCGGTGTTGTACAAAATGATACAATTTGCAATGCAATTCGGAAGTCCTCTCAAATGTGCCCCAAAATGTATTAAAGACTTGTAGCACTCAGTATTGTGCAAAATGGTACGACGTGTAATACAACTTAGACACTTTTGAGAAGTCAAAATTGAAACCTCATAGCATTACTTTCACAAAAACAGTGTAGAGTACTAGTGTGATTATGGTTCTGCTTAGTTTTATCAAAATCTCAGAAAACTTTATATAACTAGCATTCATAAATCGACTAAATGAGCAATTATACTGGTTTCGAATAAATTTCTTAATCGACTCCAGCGAAGAGAATCAGAAGCATTGTGCAAAATGTAATTAAGCATGTTGACGTTATGCAGGATGACAAAACCTACAATATTCTAAACTTTATATCCAAGGGCAATACAGTCAATACAGGCTGTGTTGAGCTAACCAAGGTCTAATAGCAACTGAAGATTCTTCTTTACCCATAGTATTTTAGGCTCAAGAGTCGAGATCAAGAAGCAAATTGTCTTTACCCTTGTAATGGTTCCACGGATCAAAGGCCCAAAAAGGTTGCCGCATCGTCCAAAAAGTAAACTCCACATCCAGACGGAATCACCAAATTTTCCTTTTGAGCCAAAACAGAAGGAAAACAACTCCAAGCACAATGGCAACCGGAGCCCACTTCCGAATCAAAGCCTATAAAATATACAGTACACACCAATGAGTATAAAAATGATCTCTGAAAATGCAATATTGGAACTTTTAGATGTTTCTGTTTACCTGCTATGCTTAATATAGTCAATATTACAAGTGCAGATAGCCTATATTTCATTCTTTCCCTTTTAATTTCTAAATTAATGTTTTCAAGGAAATGGGAGAGATGGAGATATTATGTAATCTATGTAAAAGTAAAAAAGTCATAAATGTCTAAATGATTTATGCAAAAGTTCATACAAAACTAGAAAAGAACTCCACAAGTATACATCACCTGTATAACCCACAACTCCACATCATCCCATCTTTTTTCCTTCTTCGTTTCCGCTCATATTTTTCTTTGCACTTTTATCAATTGAGAGACAGTTACATTTTTCTATATAAACATGGATGACATAAATGATACTCCGTATAAACTAAAGCTGGTTCACACTTCTTTCTTCCGAAAACGGTGCACCCGTGGCCACCACCCTTAAAATGGTTCACACGTCGATAAGGAGGTAAAATCAACTTCGGTAATTTTTGTTAATCAAATGGGTGTTATCTATTAATTAAGTTAGACATCGAACTAAATCAACTACAATGACCTCTTTATATGATTATAATGCTCTGAAAACTTAAAATGTAAGGAAAATATATAAACTGGAGACATGGGAACAAATGTGAATGCAAAGAATGAGTATTAGAAAATAGCATCTCAAAGGCTTAACGTGCTTCATCATATAAATATGGGCGAAAAACTGAATTATACGGTATTCAGTGAGAAAGGCTAACCTGTCTATTCAGATCTTTTGCCTTGTCAGCATAGATACGTGATTCAGAAGTTAAACGGCTTGACAATTCACTGACCTCTGCAGGATTGGAAACCAAAAGCAATAAGTCATCATAGATAGTATACGAAACATCCAAACAATTACATAAAGTCTGGATAGAAGTGGTTGATAGGAATTTTTTTCATTTTCTAGAAAATAATACAAACAATAAATGCAAGAATGGTATAATTCATGATCCGATCACAAACGTTAATCTTCAATATACCAATGAGTCTCGAAACAGATAGTTTGCCATGTGCCCCACCCTAATGATGGGACATAGTCCTTGCTATTTCCAAGTATTGGGTGACTGATCTTTGACCATTGTGAAGTTGTAAACAAGCCTTTTTTTTTTTATAACTTTTTTTTTGTTTTTTTTAGAAAAAGAAATACGTGCAGTTAGATGAAAAGTGAGAATACAAACATGGGGGACAATGAGTCCACTGCATCATACAAGAGGAAAGAGAAAGAAAACACTCGGATGAGAGCAGCAATCCAACATCTACAAAGGCCAGACACATGAATACACATAAAGACACCCATGATAGACTATACATGACGTAAGTGTTATCTCTTGCAAGAGAACGTTTTATTTTTTTAACTCCCTCTGTTCCAAATTAGAGATATTTTTGAGTTCTATCAAACTAGGTTTTGCAAGATAAAAGTTTGTACAGTATCTTATATGTAGTTTACAACATTGACCTTGTCATCAATCAAAATAAAATAAATTCACTTCAAATTTGAAATTTAGGATTTCACAAACATACTAGATTAGAAGACTTAGGTATCTCCAACTTTAAAACGGAGGGAGTATTATTTTATTTTAGTTTCATATCCAAAATTATATTTTTCTATTTGCATGTCCTCATAGCAAGTCCTTATTACTTGATCTGTCTTGCCCGTATGTCTATTTATTGTTAAAAATTGTCGCTCACATCCATGTCCATGCTCCTTAGCTAAATGCATGTCGCCCAAGTTATCTCTTTTCAACACTTTTGTTCTATAACAAGTAACAAGCATCAACACATCAGGCAGAAAAAAATAACAACATTAAATCAAATTGGAAGGAGAAATACAATAAAAAAAATTTAGAGGACTTACGGTCCAATTTTTCTCCAACTCCAAGAACTTCCTGGACATTCCTTGTCATTATCTGTTGGACTTCATAGAGTTCATCATTCAATTTCTCAATGTTCCTTTGACTGCGGGTATCTGCGTACAATTTCTTGGTCTTCTGTATGAATGTATCTACAAACGAATGTACAAGATATTTGTAATGTGTCAATTCTTAGATAACTGTATTGAATAGGCAACTGAATAGTAGTAAAGAATATACCAAATTTGATGAATGCATAGGGCCTAGCTGCAGTTTCAATTTGACTTCCATTGACTCTCTCAAACTCATTCTTGAGATCTTCCAGGTATTGGAAAGCTAGTTTCTTTGGATAAGCTCGATCACACAATGTTAAATAGCAAACACGGCCTTCAATAATGTAGCTGAAAACTTCCGTTAAGGTTACAGCATTTCAAGGAACATGCTTACATGGCACGTGCATTTAACTTAACTGTCGTTGACAGTGACGGACTGATACATATAACATAATAAATGTAACAAATAAGTTAAATTTGGGAAATGTATATCAAGGTAGCCAAGCAGAATGCAACTTGGGATGATTATGTTCAGATCAAAATAGTAAAATAATTAAACTCTTAAGAAAGGAAATTGAATATATGATAATAAACACGCACATATAGAAACATTATAGAACTTCTAGATGGGTTAGCATATTGTAACGTATGTGAATGGAGACTTCACAAGAACAGGATACTGAAAAACAAAGGGACCAGTTTCCAGTGACATTCTTGAAGCCTCGTTGTGACCTTTTGAGAGATTCTTGAATATGGATTTGGCCTGCTGCTTGTATAATTCATCTTGGTGATCACGACCATTATCCAGTCCTTCAGCTAATGGAAGTCCATCAGTGACACGAGCTATCATTGTCAACTTCACCATCTTCAAACTCCAGTCAACAAATTAAGCCAAGTTTTTCACCCCTTGACCTAATAAGAAATTCTATTAGTTTGTATACAGCAGACATAAATGAACCATAATTAGTATTGCATGCTTCTTCCACGTGCTATATGAACTTATCAAAATATAGCTCGAGTAAACTTGAATAAACATGGATGGAATTTATATTCCATATCAGGGAGGGAAGTTCTGCATGACAATCAAGCCTGTTAACCAAAAAATGAAATGAATACGCAAAAGAAAGACAGCTTGACACAGAACAGATAGGCACCCAATTTAAAATGCTAATTTAGAACTAGTCTATAAAGCTTGCCAATGAAAACTGTCTTAATGAATCTGTTCTCGCAACTCGTGCCACAATAACATGACTCATCATTGGATCATCTCCTTTCTAACCTATTCTCACTCTAGCAACGCAGTATTGTGCAACTACAATGAAGTGTGAACAAGGACACGAACTGGTATAGGATGTCAAAACAAGAGATGTCATTGATGTATAAACATAATTCTGAAATCTGATGTATAAACTACGTGAACTGTGATATAGAAAAGCTTCTCTTAAATTAGACTTTGTACTTTTCTATTGCACAACGAGAGCTCCCTCGGAAAAGTCTTATCCCTACCATTACTAAAAACAAAATAGTTGGCACTAGGTTGTCACTTACATGAATGCTATTTCACTATTTTGTTTTTAGTAATGGCCATATCTTCTATTATGTCAGTTCACCTCACTGACACGTTTTTTGTCCTAAATTTATGTTCCTGAGCAATAGAAGATCAAATTTTCTGATTTCATCCCTTATTGAGTTAGTTCTCCAGTCCTTAGAAAGCACTCCTTTAGACCTTTCCTACTTCAACTTACATCCAACGGTTTACTTTGTGACCACCTTTCGGTATACACTTATAATTGAGATAAACGTCAGACATTCAATAAATGGATTATGCCAACAAAGCAACGAAGTTAACACCTAGTGGCATCAAGAGTGTGATATGGGAACAATCACAAACTTTATTCACATGTTTTTAGATCCTTAGCATCACACCAAACATGGGTAAGCAAACTCATCCCAGTTAACAATTCCCTAACAGGCCTACTTAACCTGCCTTTAATATAATGGATATTAACTTATCAAATATATATATATATATATATATATATATAATTAACTCAATAGTCATTAGTAAGTTAGATACATTTCTACTGATCTCCTATCACATGAAAAGAGGATTCTTAGGGTTATCACCAAGAAATAGTGCAAATATGAATCAAAATTATCTATTGCAAACACCAACTGTGTTATTTAGAGCTCTACCCCAAATTTGGATCAGAATAATTGTTGTTTCAAACTTGTAAAAGCTAAGCAGCTAATAACTTACGGATACGGGTCTAAACGATCCAAGCGGAGTTTGTTGAGCACAAGCTCGACTTGTTCAACTAAACGAAAAAGTTTAAATGCACCAAGCTTTTCATGAACAATTTAAAACATTCAATGTTATCGAGTCGAGTTTGTCGAGCTAGAGTTCGGCTTGTTAAGTTAAACAAGCTTTTTTCCAAAACTCGAGCTTGACTCCTTAAATGAAATGAGCTTTTTATCAAAGCTCGAGTCGAGCTTGAGCTTGTTTGTGAAGACTTGGCTCATTTAACACCCCTACCTACAGTGAAATCTCTTTTTATCCAAAAAAAAACTGCAGTAAAATTAACACACGAATGATCATCATACATTGACAAGTTTACATTACAATTTACTATAACTGTAGTGTAAAATTAACATTATAAGCCTTTCCAATTACCCAAAAATGCAACAAACTTAGAAAAAACAAAGTCGCACAAACAATCATTTGATCAGATCAAAATTCAAACGTATAACGGAAGATCTAAACATTGTGAAATAGTTCGTGTGATCTGGATAGAGATCTACAAACAGAATATTAAAAATTAAGATCACATTCAACCGAAATGTTCGAAGAAATTTGATAATTGATGAGCTTAATTATGTGTATATACACACTTACAAGTAACCGAGGGTTGTTTGAAGAATTCTAACCTTTGTGACGAAGAAATCGGGGCGACCGAGATTGACGGAGAATATGCTCCGAATTCGTAATTTCGCGTTTGGTTATTTTGATTCGGTTTCTCTTCTTATACTATTATAAAAATTCAGGTCAGGTGGTGTGCTATGGCCTGAACCGCGTTGGTTTCCAGCGTTAACCTTCGTCGACTTTATTGTAGCCGATTTGAGGCAGCAGCTGCTCACGTGATTGTACGTCTGACTACTTGAATGACGGAACTGATATTTTCATCAATTAAATATTTAAAAAATAAATAAATTTTGAATGAAGAAAATATCTATATATTTGAAACAAAGTTTGTTTCATTTCAATATCTAATGTAATCCTTGTTGCCACCAGAAAATTTGATAGTTTTATTTTTCAATAATTAATTATGGTAATTACATAATTGAGAATGAAATTTCTTTGTCTATAACCCGATTCAGTGAATTGTTTGGGTATTCTCCATTCTTTAAAAACGCATATTAACTACACAATTTACAACTTGAAATTATTCCTTAACAATTATAAAATGAGCATAAATTAATTTTTACTGTAATGTTGCGTTTGTTTCTCATTTTTTTTTTAAAAATAAATAGAGTAAAATTTTACATTGAAATTGAGTGGTAGTTGAATGGTTAACTAGTCTTATAATTTAAGTCAAAAATGACGAAATGAATGAAATAAATATTTCAAAATGAATAAGCATTCACTTCTCGTTCTTTGGTACTCTTCATTTTCAACAAAAAAATTTAAGACAAGCATCATACTTCATTCCAAACGCCACTCATTTTCAATATAAAATTTAATTTTATTCAATTCTTTTTTTTAAGAAATAAGAACCAAGCGCAATATAATGATTTTATTGAATATAATGATTTTATTGATCACATATGATATATCCAATATTTATAACAACATTACTTGTTAAAAACAATATTTATCTTCTTTTTTTTTTTTTTTTTGAGAAACAGTCCATCCAAAATAAGGACTAGAAAATTTCATTCAGCGTCCATTGTAAGTTTGTAACAAGAGGAGCAATACATGGGGAGTATTAATTTAATTTATTTTATTGGAATAATAATGTCAATAATAAATATTAAATATTTTATATAAAAGAATTCATGTCATTTTTAATCATTTGTATCATTTCAACTACAATTTTAATTTTTTAAATTCAACTTCAACTATAAAGTCAATTTGAACAACGTTTGATTTCAACTATTTCAATCGTTACAGTGGCAACGAGACGAACAATTTCAGCATCAACATTAACCGTGATACTGATGAAAAAGTCCTTGAATTTGAACACTGCAGTTCATACCAAGTGGACTGCATAACAAAGTATTCATGGTTTTGATAATATTATTCCACCTAAACATGGAATTTTGACATTTCCTTTACCAAGTTCAAATTGAAGGAATTGATATATTTTCGCAAACAATTTTAATATGTCACAGGAGTTCTATCACTATTATATAAGTAGTAAACAAATCCAACAATCATGCAAAAGATGACTCATGAAAATATCAAAAAATTAATTACTATACAAATATCAAAAATTAATCGCACAAATAATATTTTTATTGCCCGATAAGTTAATAGAGCATTTGAACTCCGAACATAAGCATTACAGAACCATTGTCCTTAATTTGAACAAAATAAATTGCCAACATTGTTAAATTTAACTTAATTGTTTAACAAGCTCTTGAGCATCCGACCTTCATATTCTTGGGCCAATGCAGAAAGTTACTGTATTATTAAGAGTTGGGAGTTACAACAACAATTTCCATGAAAAAATATGGCACAAATGATTCATTTTCCACAAGGTTGTTAAGGACCAATTTAAAGTTCAAACTTGTTGATAAGACTAACTTAACTTAATGAACATCAGACACGGCTAAGAAATTGAGTACTCCAGATTATCTATTTAAACAAAAAAATTTAATCTCGGCTCGTTAAAAATCGAATTAAACAAGCTACGTTCAAGCTCGAGGAAAAAAGAACTTATTTATCTAAAAAAGCCAAACTTTATCAGTTCGGCTCGTCTCGTTTAACACCTCCAATTTTATAAAAGACAGAGAGAAGAAAAGAAATAATTCAGTAATAAGTATAAAGTTATAAACCATGATTATGATGTATCTGAACACACGAGTACTTTATTTGAAATAATATTTTATGAAACCTTCCATCATTTGAACAAAAATATAAACACGATAATACGACTTCCAAACCTAGAAAAGGTTCAACATTCAACTGAACACAAAACCGTTTTCTACTAAAGTGACCAACAATAACATGCTCTGCATAACTATTATGCAGGGCACAAAACTGCACCGTCTGGACACTAGTAAACCTGAGCCCCATTAGATTCACACACAAACTCCCTTACTAGCACCCATAGTTAAGGTGGTTTGACCGGCAGACTATGTGAACTCGTTAGATTCACGCACAAACAAACTCCTTTCTAGTAAGGATAGGAAAGGAGATTTGACTTGGCGTTTGGGCACTTTCAGACAAAGAACATGATGTTCTGGAGTTCTGAGTGAAGCTTGTAGAACGTATCGTCAAATGAAGCAGCAGATGAAGAAGTTGATGACGTGAAGGAACTCGATGACGAAGTCGAAGGAGGAGATTGCATTTCCATCAACACTTCTTGGAACATTCGTCCCCTATAGGCAACGAGATCAGCATAATATACTGGTGGGACCAGGGAGACGGGCTTAGTGCACCTAGCGAAGGTGAAACACAACTGGTATATGAGCTTCTGCAACTGATCGGATGTGAAATTATGCTCATCGGATAAAACATAATAATGAGTTGGTTTGCTAGTTCCGAGACTTCCATAATGACTGCAAAGGTAGAAATCAAACTCAGACGGGTGTACGATTATCGTGTCCACAACTGTCCCCGGAGAAATATTTCGACGCCCGTCCCCTCCTTGATTTTCAAGAAAGAGACGAGTTTGGTGTCGCTTTTGTGCCACAACAAGAGTGATTGTTGGGCGATAGTTTTCCTTATAAATTGCCATTTTTAGATCTTGTAGCTCCTCATTGAGAACCATATCAAATTGGCCTTCGCTTACTCCATCGCGGAAAATCACGATTTTCTTTGGCTCGACTTTATTTAGTCTAGCAAAAGTATTAACCAAATCCAAACACATGGCTCCGAAATTCACAATCTTCTCCTTTCGGTGATTTTGTGGGGAAACCCGAGCAGCATATCGAGTAGGAGTAGGCCAATTAACTGAGGCAACAACAGCTGCAATTGATGGACATGTCACATTCCAAGCACCGGGATGATTCACATCGACCCCCAGAAACATAACCGGATCTTCACCCTCAAAACAAGGTAGCCGCTCAATGAGCTCTACATTACTTCCTCCGAGCTTGGCATTTATTTTTAGAGCAAGATTGGCAAGATACTGATCGTTTCCTTTGTTGCAATGACTAGACAAGCAACATTGAGTCACTACCCCGATTTGAGTCTCAGAGACCCATTTAAGATATTTATAGCCTGAATGCTTGCCACCCATCACACAAATAACCATTTGTAATCGACCATTGCTTTGTCTGCTAGACTCCTCGATAACTTGTTGGAGAAGTTCTCTAAGTCTGTTGACATCAGTAAATGCATGCATATCAGAGGACCAGAATGCAAGAGGCTCCTCCGTGTGGATCCCAAGAGTTTTGCATCGAGCTCTGAGATTCTTCACGAAATTATCTGGGTTCAGCCTATTATAGCGATCCGATGCGCTGAAATCTATTAAAGCCCACCGATCAAGTGGTTTGCCATCGACCACAGAATTCCCAACAAGGTTCCACCGACATTTATCCTTGTCGACCCGAATAACTTTCGTTTTACCAGATGGAGTAGCAAGCTTCAAATCCGGAGGCCCAATGACACGACCCACAACTGATGACATGTTCATGTCAACTCCCATTCCGAAATTTTTTACGATATCCCCACTGCAAACAAGTGAAATTAATAAGTACGGACCTAAAAAAAGAAATATTAAGTACCAAGTGGTTAGTGTTTGCTAAAAAATAAAAAAGTAAAAGTCAACTAAAGAAGTACTACATACCCACAAGGTGCATCTTCAGCCCGCACCATTTGACAGATTGTATTCCTTCTCTCCACAGCAGGGGCCAGTGATATATTCTTCAACAATAAAGCAGCATCTTTATCCAAATTCTCCTTTGGAAACCTCTGCCCCTCAACCAAGATGCAGAACTCCATTGGTACATAGTTTTTCCTGTTATTTTTCCCCACATCCAAACAGGGAATATCTTTGTATATTATATCCTTTCCATATTTCTCTCTGAAATAACTGGCTAGGCTAACTTTCCTTGCTGGATCCTTGCCCTCTAGATCTTCAAGGGTAAACGATAAGTCCCTAGTGTTCTTCTCTGTTAATCCAGTTATAGTATACTTCTGTTTGGTAACACGGTGAGTCACAGTAATTTTCAACCCCTTCAATGCGTATAACACTTCTCTTCTCAGCTTTCTGATATCATTTACTCCTCCAAATCCCCGAATATGCTCTTTAAGAAACTCTATAACCGGCATTCGTTTACGAAAAGCTAAAACAGAGTAGTCCAAACACAAGGCAAGTCCTTGGGAGGTGGGCTTTAGACTTTGTTGAAAGCCTTTAAATGCTGCAATCCCACAACGAAGGTCGTCTTCTCTTTCATATTCTTTGGGATACGTGACTCGACCAACAGAGATCCTATGCTTAGACGGATTCTCCTTCATTACCAAATCCATCCCATGTAGTATATCACGAGGCATATTCATCAGATTTCCCGTCAAATAATCCTTCAGCTTGGACAGTTTAAGCTCATTTACAAGCTTAACAGTAAAAGTATAAGTCCTTTTTTTAGTGTCTTCCCCATCAGAGAGCTCCACCTTGAATGGCCCACTTGGAAGCTCAACTGCACTAAAAATGTTCTTCTCACCATCATATGCGGTCATCTGCATTGGAAATCCACTAAATTTATCAGAGAATAGCTTCTCTCTGATTAAATTCAGATCTGATTTTGGTATTGATTTCTTTACGGATCGGCTCCCTGGAGTGACCTCTTGCTTAACATCCACATCATAGTGCATTATTGTGCTTTGTGGATTGAATGTCACAGGAAAATGATTGACAAGAAGCCGGACTGGCCTAACAGCAACCATGCCCCCTCTATCAGGTCGTCTCATTGGCAAAAGTTTGTTTTCCGGACTTGTTACAGGAGATCGGGGTGGACTATCTGTAATATGTAACATCTGCAAATCTGAAGTAAGAAAGAAAAAAGCTTAGTAAATAATCAACACGATATTTAATCATAAGCTAAACGGCTTCCTATTTCTTCTCTTCTTTTTTTTTTTCCAATTAAGTTCACAAATCATGGTTGATCATGAGAAATTACCCATCAAAATCACATCGTTCCTACAAGAATCACAAAATACAAGTATTCACATACGATCATTCTCGTATTATGGGAATACATATCTCTACGTCTAGATATTTTCAAAACTTATGCTATGCCAACTCTTAGAATCAGATTACAAAAATCAAACAACCAATACAGAGACATAATTATCATCTATACTCACATTGCTTCATCAAGCCTAAATAATCTTATTTCTTCCAACAACCTTAATCATCTTACAATACAAGTTAAAGTATAAGAAACACAAAAGAACTTCAAAAGATAGAAAAAGTATCGACTAAAACAAGAAGTGTTAAAAATGTATGATGTAAGATCATATTATAAAGGTACCGTTCTTGTTATATCTACAATCATCCCGAATGTCTAGTAATACCTTGTAGAAACCCATAAAACATATAAACCAAAAAATCAATCTTTATTATATAAGTACTACCACTCAATGAAAATCCATCAAAATCAACTAGTGTACACGTATATATACATAATATACAAAAATGATATAGGGAATGTTGATTTTAGATCTATACCGGGAAGGAGTTCAGTATCCCTTTTTTGAACATTTCCACCAAAAGCACCACCCCCTACGGCGGTGGTGGCCCAAGAACCACCCATCCCAGTCACAGGAGTAGGACCACCACCAGTCCTAGGCCCTCCTCTTCCACCGTTAGGTCCCACACCTTGACCCACAACAGCTTGTGGCTTCTGGGGCCCACCCTGAACCTGCCGATATCCCCATGGCTGAGTTGGCTGCGTGTTAGTAGTCGTAGTCCTCATGTGGGTCCCACCCCTGCCACGTCCACCTCCACCTCTTCCACCACCATATGCACCACCAGCGCCTCCAGTTTGATACTGACCCTGATGATGTTGATGTTGATGTTGGTGTTGTTGGTAGTCGTTATTGTTATTATTACCACCTCTACCGCCGCTTCGGCCTCCACCTCCGCCGCGGCCACGACCGACAACACCTCCACCACGACGGCTGTAGAAATTGCGTTCCATTCTTTCTCTCTCTTCTTGTTGTATGACAAGAACAAAAAAGTAGGGAGTGTTGGTTGAATGTGTCTGGGAAACATTGGATGTTATGGACAGGGAGGTATTTATGGAAGAAGTTCATAAATGACGAAATGAGCTTCAACAGATAAACTATATTTTAAGAACTAATGAAGTATACAATGAAAATATCAAGATAAGTATGAGGAGTGGGAGATGGGGAAAGAGTTTGATGGGAAGAATCTTGAGGACTCCAGATGGATCGATGAAAACAGAGAAATAGCATTTTATTATATTCTGAAATTTTTAATGAGTTGGAAGGGAGAAAATGAAAGGGGAGAGACGGAGGAACTGATGGGAAAATGAAAGGCGGAATGAATTTAGTCAATTATTGGGTGTGGATCAGGAGTGAGGACAAAAATAGGAGGGAGGGAGAGGAATTT
>JAUMHB010066611.1:16473-33782 GCA_032359685.1 Pittosporum tobira | reverse complement strand
ACTTATCCAAAATCAGTCACTTATTAATTAAAGTTCATATCCTACTAGTATAATATATTTTCTACTAATAATTCTTCAAGTACTTCATAAGCATCCTATACGGTAAATTTAATAATTCGTCCACTGACTCCTGAATTATTTCTTATCAAACAGCTATGATATATCACAATTATTTTCATATATCCAACTATACCACATTTTAAAATAATATTAGTATGTTTGGTAATTGTTTCCAATACTGTTGCAGATATTTAAAACTAGTGACATTGACTGTAGAAAATTATTTATCGGATACATCAACATCAAGTATATATATGTCTATACACAATTATTTATATTACTGTTTCAATTTTTGGTCGGAGTAATAATATAGTGGAAAATGGCAGACCAATAATTATTGACCATTTGAGTTTTAGGGCATCTCAAAAGTCGTCCGACGAATATTAATAGGGTCCACACATTTTTCATTGTGGGGTCCACAAATACGTTGTGGCGCACGGTACGGGAACAATTATTCCCTAGATTTAACATTGACATTTTTTTTGTCAGAAACCAATATTTACATTTAGCACCCTACAATTTATTTTATCCCCAAAATACCATACTGTTAAAGATAAATAAATTTCATAACATGTTAAAAATATTGGGTTCTTACAAATACTGACATAGATAAAACTAACTCATCACCTATTGACTTGTATTGGTTAAAATTGTGGGCTAAAAAAAGTCAAAAAAAAACTCTGTTTAAGGCACCCTGGATGAAGGGTAACATACCTCCCAAAGCATATATTTTGGATGGCATATATTGTGCCAAATTATTAGCCATGTAGTATCTACCAAGATACCTTGTTCTCATCTCCTAGACCCACTAAAGTAAGCATGATGGTGAGGGCATTGTTGGAATATGGCCTGAATTGGGCTACGGTCGAAGACCGACCTGGGACCCAATTTTCCTCAAACCTTGAAGTCAGTTTAAGATAGTATTAGATCCCCTGTATCTACGGACTATGGTAAATCTACCTTATCCTATGTGGTTAACAATTCAAGTTGGACTTTAATAGGGTTATTGACTCCGCTCCACGAAACCAAGCTTAGTCCTCAAGTTAGGTCTCCTTATATAACCTCTACTTTCCTAAGCATTACTATCTTTATACACAAACCCTAAAACTAACTTCTTGTTGCTTACTTTTTATTACTAACTTAAGAGTAAGGCTGTGAGCTAAGCCAACTAATTGAAAAAAAAAAAAGCTCAGATTAGGTCTGAGAAAAGAGCCGAATACAAATAGGTAGTGAGTCAAATAAGAGTACTTTTCAAAATTCGCCTACTTTTGAGGAACAAATTTAAGTATTAATATGTTCAGCTTGATTCCTTCAAAGTAGTTTGATTTGATTTGAGTAACTCGTTTCATACCCGATGTATCATATTCGATTTGGGTTTGACTGTTTCTATCCGATTATGGTGCATCATAACATCAGGAATTAAGTACATCAAGGAGACTAGGACTCGAGGCAATTTACAACGTGTAGCCATGTAAGATCGTATATCAAGGGCGTAATTCTCTGGCTCAATTGAAGATAATCATGATAATTGACGCATTCAAACTGACTCAAGTTTCCTAAAGGTAAATCAACTAATCAAGCCTCCTTTTTCTCTATAAGACTCCCAATTTCACAAATCGAATGCCGTACTTCTATTCTCAGTTCTCCCTATATTTTTCCCAATTCACAGAAAAGCCAATTTTCTCATGGGGGCTTCTACTTCTAGTAAATATTTTTCTTTAATATTGTTTTATGCAAATTTTTCCTCAAGTTCTATATATAGTATGTTATTATTATATTCTATGAGGTTATGAGTTTGGTTACCAAATTATTTTATCTATCTAGAAATTATATTGTTGCCTTTATTAATAAATTATGAACTAGTTTTTCTGAAATAGATATATATACTCATTTTTTTCGGAATTTTGATTATGGTTGTATGCTTATTTTCATGAAATATCTAACTTTCATGTTTTGTGTTTATTTTTTTGTTGTATTTTGCATATGGTTTAGTCAACCAATCAATGGTAATTTATCATTCATAACTTGATACTCAAACTGTTCAACAAAATGTTAATGATTGTGGTGCAACTAATGCTAAAAATGGAGCCAATGTCACCAACAACCCTTTTATTGACATTGAAAATCACATCAAAAGGGAACAAGGTAATGATTAAGGTAGAAAAAAGAGAAAAATATATGAGGTTTGGTCTAAATTCAATATCATTACTTAAAATAATGGCACAAAAACATTTCAATGTATTCATTATAATGGTAAGTTGTCATATCGAATCACCGGTTCAACAAACCATTTAAAAACGCATAGACTTAAGGCTGTTTGGTAAAACTGAATATATATATATGAATACTTAAGAATATCTGAATGACTTAATGAAATAGAAGTTCTTAATGAAATTTGAAATTGAGTGAAAAAATGTGTTTGACAATTCATCTGTTCATATCATCTAAAAATATGCATTTTCCTGTTCTAATCGTTTAAATTGTTTTGTACAATTTTTTTAACAATTAGAAGCATGTAGTGTTATATTAATATAACTTGCTTAACTCAAACAATTATCACCATATTAATTTTAATTATCCAAATAGCTTATGTTTTAATTATTTTTGAATATATGTAAATATTATAATTAGAACTTACAAATATTGGAATATGAAATATTCTTGGACATTCTTATTCAAATTTTTATTATATATTTAAGTCATTGAAAAGATTTCAATTCAAAATTAATGCAAACATCTTATAGCAATGTGATTCACTATAATATTACAATAATGAAGGCTATCTATGTAAAAATAATAATTAATTAAATTGCTGACCAAAAAAGTTAGACCCCGGTCACTAACCAAATAAGCAAGAATCAACAATTTCTGCACCCATTAAGAATGTTTGATAACCAGCCAATTCCATTGAATAACTTACCAAATAAAATTTACTCTATTAAGCTACTAATAAGCGTTATCAAATAACCCCTTAATTGCACTATATGCTTGGCAAAAATGTCAGATAATGGATAATCAATTTTGGCTTTACCTGGTCTTGAGCAATTTAAGTGCTTACAAGTATGACAAAGAAAAGTTAAGGAATACTTTAACAAAAATGATTGTTGTTCATGAACATACATTTAGAATGATTATGGGTTTTTATTCTTTTTTTGAAAACTCTCAGCCCAAAATTTGAACCTATCTCTCATGTGACTCTTAAGGCTGATTGTATGCGACTCTATCATGTTGACAAAAATAAAAGTTAAACCTTTGTTGGAACTAGGATTAGTTTAACTTCTGATTTGTGGACTTCAAATCAAACAATTGGGTACATATGTCTCATTGCTTATTTCATGGATTCCGATTGGAACATTTAGAAAAGATTATTAAATTTTTGTTATATGCCACCTCTACACATTGGTCGCATTTCATGTGTGTCAATCCAAATATTTTTTATTTTTTAACTATCCATTCACTTGTACTGAATGAAATTTATAATTTGTTACATATTTTAAATTGTGAAATATACAAATGAATTGTTTATTTAGTTATCAATAGCTCTATAAACTCGAATTCAAATTCAATTCAGATGGTCTAGAGTAGTTACAAATGGATTGTTTATTTGGTTATCAATAGCTGTATAAACTCGAGTTCGAATTCAATTCAAATGGTTTAGAGTAGCTCGACTACAATTAGGGTACTCATTTTTGGAACTGAAGTATCTGAATTCGAACTAGAGTAGAATCTAAGCATATATTTGAAATTCGTATCAATACTCGAACTCGAATGCAGGTACTACCTATTTCAAGTGAGTAGAATTATAAATGTTTGTTCAAATTCTGTTCATTTACATCCCTACTTAAAAGTCAATGAGGAGAATTTAGTGCCTGTATTTCAAGAATAAGAAGACCAAATTCAAGGAATTGCCGAGATAATTAGGACACAAGACAATTTTTTCCACTAACATGCACAAGCCATAAATTACATACCAATGAAAGCATCACATCAATTGAAGATAAGCTTGTAAATCCATTTTCCTTAGATGGTGGATGAAGTGAGATATTGGAGAAATCGAGTGCCAAAAGTGTTAGTCATGTGTTAATTTCTTCACCGATGAGAATAACGGAAAATATAGTCAAATTTATTGGCTTACTAGGATTATTGGCAGACTATTTTTGCACGCTTATTAGAAGAATAGTCGTGTGGTTTACATGCATGGTGGCTTTGAAATATGTAATGATTCACTCAACTAATACCTAATGTACAAATTAGTCATTGAACCAATTTTCATACAAACGACTAATTGTACTTAACAATTTGGTATACTCTGCTAACAATTCCGTATGTTGCTTTGGCTTTTAACGAATTGTCCAAATCACTGTGCCATGAATGAAAGAGAATATAAATTCTTGTCAAGTTAAATATTAATATTGTCACTGTACTAATACATGAAGTACACATTGGTCAATGAACCAATTTTTTGTACAAATGACTAGTTGTACTTGATAATTTGGTATACTTTGCTATTATTTTCGTCAATTGAGTTGACTTTAGACGGCCAATCATGTCATCTTGCCACGTTGGATAGAGAATATCAATTTTTATCCACATAGGTAATACATATTATCAAATACATGTGAAATTTAAAAAATAAAATAAAATAAGCATGCTAGAAATTCAAAATATTAATACAAAATCAATTACATTTGAAAAAATAATTTTAAAAAATAAAATAAAGTAAAAATAATAAATGATATTATATTTTAAAATAATAAAAATAAAATCATTAAATTTTCTAAAAATTGGTAAAATCCTCTATTTATTCAAGTTCTTATTGTCTATATGATTGGATCATCAACAAAGTGTTTAAAAATGAAATTATTAGAATACTTTTTAGCCAAGCTTGGTTATGGCATGCTACATATTCACTTTTTCCAATTAAAAATATTTTACCAAATTAAAAGTTATTTTAAAATAAAATTATTTTTTTTATTACTAATAGTTACTTATAGTTGTTTTATATATTATGTGTGCATACTGAAAACAATTCTATAGTGTACTCCCTCTATCCAATTTTTTTGTCCTAATTGAAAATTGCTCATACATTAAGAAAAAAAAAGTAATTTTTCCAAAATACCCTTCTTATCTTCACCAATGAGTATAGTTTATTATATGTATTGGAATGAGAGAGCAAGTTTAATAAGAGTAAATGAGTTTTATAGTTTGAATGTGTTATGGTTCCAATAAGAGAGTTGACTAATTAAATATGGGTAGGTTGGAAAAAATTGACAAAAAATAGTACATTAAAGAAAAGAGGGAAATAAATTAGGATAAAAAAAAAAAAAGGAAACTAAGATAAATAAAATGGAATAGAGGGACGATAATGTTTTATTTTAGTGACCAATATATACATTATGTACTAGTTCAGTGACCACTTTAATGTCTTTCTCTACTAAGTTGCATCTAACCTGCTGTCATGGGCTCATTTGTCGACATTGCCATCAGTCGGGAAAATGGATAGACCGGTGCAATAGACGACTTGCTAATGTGAGACATTTTCTCAGTATGACTCCTCAAGCATATGTAATGTCCAGTCCTAGCACATTAGTTTTTCTGTTAAGCACTACTATAGGGAAGGGTATGACCTTGGAGCTCGGGGCCACGTGACATAAATGCAAGGCCTTGGCACGGTGTTGTGCAATCTTGGCCGGGCAAAGTCATACAAGTTGAAATGGTGCAACACTCTTCCTCGAGGTAGCTTAGAGTTGGACAAGTGACGAGAATTGGCAAAGTCGTGAGCTAGGCCGTATGGGGCAAAACATTAGCTTAGATAATGGGCTGACTAAAGTTTGGAGCATGGACATTAACCAAGTGTGATAACAAACAAGTGTTCATGTTTAGGGCATGATACATGCCAAGGGCAAGGCACTTGGGCATGCCAAAGTGGGCAGCAAGCTTGAACTTCGGCAAACAAAGTAGCATGTCAAAGTTGGTGTATGACACGTGGGCTATGTGACAAGGAAAATTGATAGGTCAATAGAAGTAGCAAGCAAACACATAGCATACCTGATTTTAGTGCAATCCAGCTAGCAACTGAGAAACAACCTAGCTTGGCTTAGGACAAAGGCAGTTTGTTTGGGCAGCAGTTGAGCATAGTTTTGGGACTGAAAGTGGACAATTTGACAATTTTGCTAATAGCTTGCTGATTAACTACAGGAAATAACTTGAACATAACCCCTTGGTGGTTGGGGGTGTCAACCACCAGCACTATTTTGTATATAATCTAACCCCTTGGATAGATTTAGGCATAGAGACAATTTTAGTGTCTACTATTATCTCTGGAATTTTTGAAAATCAAGTGCAAATAGTATTATGCATGTTGTGCTTGGTTAAACAGCTTGACCTTGGTTGTGGTGAACCTTGGTGCCATCACAGTGCATTTGGGGTCGAAAAAAATTTAATGCCGCCAGGGGCTATGACAAATTAGTATTAGAGTTTCATTTTGAGGCAATTCTAGACTTGATTTTGTTCAAGTAATAGTGGTTGGAAGTACTACAGAGTTGCCGGATCGGGTGGCTCGGTTGGAAGCAATTTATGGTAAATCTTCGACAGATGGTGTGGCGTCATTAGCTAATCAGTACACCAACCTGAGTGCTAATCTTGTTCAAATCTATTACTTATTGAAAACAGAAAGGCATGCTACTGAAGAGAAGTACATGCAATTGGCTGAGATGATTAATAAAATGCAGAAAAGATGACTATATTTTGAGGGGTTGGATTTAAAGTTGGTGCAACGAGCTATGACATCGTTTGAGGGTTCAAGTGCGGGTGGGCACTCAAATATTAAAATTCCAAACCCTATGGCATTTGATGGCAAACAGAACGCGAAGGATTTAGAGAATTTTCTATGGGATATGGAGTAATATTTTAAGGATGCTCATATTTCGGAGGAAGAAAAAGTAATGATCACCACGATGTATCTTTGTGGTGCTGCCAAACTTTAGTGAAGGAATCGTGAGAAAGACGAGACCCTTGTTGAGATAAAGGTTTTGGTTGAGATGAAGAATGAGTTGAAGGAATATTTCTTACCTTCAAACTCGAATTGGGTGGCTCGAGAAGAGTTGAGGAATCTTAAGCACACGAGATCTGTGCATGAGTATCTAAAGACTTTCAGTTCTTTAATTCTAAACATCAAAAACATGTCTAAGGATGACAAGTTGTTCAACTTTATGTCCGGTTTGCAGTAATGGGCACAGGTGAAATTAAGGCAGAAAGGCATGAAGGACTTGGCTTCACCCGTGATTGCTGCAAATGGGCTTGTTGAATTAGGGCCTGAAAAATCTGAGGCAAGTGTTGGCAAAAAGAAAAAGGGCAAAAGTTCTAATAGGACCAATGTTGGGATACTGAGACGGAAAAAGGCAACAAAGGTGAGAGGTAGAAATAGGGCAACAACAAGAAAAAGGGTTGTTACATCTACGATGGGCCTCATTTCATGAAAGGTTGTCCCTTGAAGGGTTCGAAACTTGGTGCATTACTATCACAAGTAGAGGATGAAACTTCTAGCCAAAGTGGTGTAGCTAAAATGAGTGTTTTGAAGGTCGTTCCTAACCTTAGTCCTTCTAATTGATGGGAAAATTAGGGTGTGCTTATGTTGGGACAGAACCTTGCAGGTCTACATGGGAAATGCTGTTAATTACGGATTATTGGCGCCAAATTTATGCTTTTTAAAGTTGCTAAAACTTGGGAGTTCAGGAATTCATGTGGTTCAATTTTGTGGGAAAATTGACATGATTTTGATAGCAAATAATCATGTGGAAAACTTGGAAATTTTTTGATTTAGTTTTGGCATGGCAGCATGACAAAGGATTAAAATTTTGGCCAAGTTAGGGTAAGATAGATTGTATTAGTAGGAGGTTGGTCATTACAATGTATGCAGAGGTTCATGACGATGGCACATGGTGATTCGATAAGGACATCGAATTCTTCAAGTGGGGGTGGTTTGTCATGTGCTCATTTGTTGACATTACCATCATTGAGAAAAATGGACAGACCAGTGCACAAGACGGCTTGCCAATGTGGGAAATTTCCTCAATATGACTCCTTGAGTATATATGATCTCCAGTTTTGGCGCTTTGGTTTTTCTGCTAAGCACTACTATAGGGAGTGGTATGACCTTGGAGTTCAGGGCCCCATGCCACGAAGGTAAAGCCTTGGCACAGTGTTGGGCAATCTTGGCCAGGCAAAGTCATAGATGTTGAGGTGGTGCAATCCTCTTCCTCGAAGCGGCTTAGAGTTGGACAAGTGACGGGAATTGGTCAAGCTGTGAGCTAGATCGTGTAGGGCAAAATGTTAGCTTAGACAATGGGTTGACTTAAGTTTGGAGCACGAGCATTAACCAAGCCTGATAACAAACAAGTCATCATGTGTGGGGCACAATGCAAGCCAAATGCAAGGCGTTTAGGCATGCCAAAGTGGGCAGTGAGCTTGAACTTGGACAAACAAGGCAACAAGTCAAAATTAGTGCATGGCACGTGGGCTAGGTACAAGAAAAACTCAATGACCAATATGAGCAACAAGCAAACACCAAGCTGACCTGATTTTAGTGCAGTCCAGCTGCCCAAAAATAGCCCAGCTTGGCTTAAGACAAAGGCAGCTGTTTGGGTAGTAATTAGGGCAATTTAGGGGCAGCTTCGGGGCTGAAAATGGGTAGTTTGGCAATTTTACTAAGAGCTAGCTCGCTAATTGGCGACGCAAACTAACTTGAACATAACCCCTTGGTGGTTGGGGGTGTCAACCACCAGCACTATTTTGTATATAATCAGACCCCTTAGGCAGATTTAGAAGGCAAAGAGATAATTTTAGAGAGAAAATTATAAGCCTTGTGGCAAAATTTCTTTTGTATTGTGCAGCAATAAAAGGTTGAGTTGTTTACCCGTAAATTCATGTGTGTTCATTGCTTATAATAGTGTCTACTATTGTCTTTGGAACTCTTGAAAATCAAGTGCAAACAGTATTCTGCAGGTTGTGCTTGGTTGGATAGGCTGACCTTGGTTGTGGTGAACCATGGTGCCATCACAGTGTGTTTGGGGCACAAAAAAATGTAGTGTCACCAAGGGCTGTGATACCTATCATGCACTCAGCCACATCACGTCACGTAGATTTTCCGTTAACAAAGTTAACAAACCTGACGATTTTTCTACCTCGTGTATAAAAATTAAAATTTAATGAGTTAACTGTACAAAAAATTAATTTAGTGACCAATCTACATATTGAGTATTAGTACAGTGAAAACTTTAATATTTAACAACCTTATGTTTAAGGTGCCTACATTTGGCACGTGATCGTGTTAGTTCCGCATAATAAGGCTTCTACCATAGATAGAAGCAAAGTTCTACATGTGGAAAAGTAAGGCAAGCAAGAGAGTCCCACTTTATATAGTGAATTGTGTTCCGATAATGTATGGAAGAAAAAGTAAGAGTACGAGAGTGTTTGTTAGTTCATTTGGCACAGATTTTGTCCCAAAGAGCTTTTTTGTGTTTTTCTATTTGTGTTATACCTCAAGTTTTAGAACATAACTTGAGAGATCTTGAATTCCTTATTTTGTGAACATAACTTGAGAGATCTTGAATTCCTTATTTTGTGAAGATAGTGAAAAATATAAGAGTTTGTCCCATGTTTTTCTCTCATATTAGTTGAGAGTCCGCAAGTTTCGTGTTCTTTATTGTTAGCATTTTAACTCTTAGCAAGATAATATTATTATTAGCAGATAATGTAATTTACTTAAAGACAGTTACTTGGATTGTCCAAAAATTCCAACAGAAAAATCAAATAAAATGTTTAGTAATTAATGACATAAGAGAACGATATACGAAATTACATACGATATAAGATGAAACTCCAGCACCCTATGATCCTCTTATTTCCTTACAACATCTCACAAGAAATAAATTATTTCCTTACAACATCTCACAAGAAATAAATTTTCCAAATCAAGAAGACAACAAATCTATTTTGACATCTTAATATGGGCAACATGAGAAGTATTGGACACCTTGTTCAAAGGTCCAAGCTCAGGAGCCAACAAACACTTTGAGGACTCCTCCCTATAGAAAAATCCCAAGCACTTGCAATCTGAGTCACACTTCTTCCTGCAATCAGCAATTGTGGTGGGCCCCGACCCGTCCGTATATCCATTTGTAAAATGCTCCACACCATCAACTTTATAGTAGTCCACATTACCTTTCCCGCACGGTGGCAACACTGGTGGCGCGCAAGTCTTGCTCCAACCTACTAACCCTTTCGGCGTTGGGCATGCCACGCATTGATCGTCTTCACAAACTCCAAGGGACCCGCATCTTTTGGGCAATTTACATTCGCTCTCTAGTCCTAAATTTCTATCAAATACCACGAATGTCACCTCCCATGCACGCCAATCAACGTGTTCTTCGTATGTGTATATTCTTAAGTTTCCATCCATGTCAACACGGAGCATCGAATAAGTAGTGTTATATTTTGGTCTAGATAATATATTAGCACCACCGGGCGTGGTAGAGTTGTTGAAGTAGGACTCGAGCTGAAACTCATATGCCCAAGCTGTATCGCTTTCTATAGTTTTCCAGGGATCAATCTTGAACAATAGGCTGGACAAAATGTCTTTACCCGACCCAAACTCCATTTTGTAATAAAGTAAGGGGTTTTTTGCATTGTTGCTCTTGTAATACAAAGAGAGCTGGCTTTTTTCCATCACCAATGAGTAAGGCCCATCTAGGGCATCGATTTCGGACACTCGACTAACAAGCTTGTTCGGCCCGTTGGACCTCAAAGATTGGCCTACTAGAAGTGTGTCACTGGGATGATCAAAACTTTGCCAAATATATTTACCCTTATTATCATATAACACTAAGTTACCATTTGGAAGCAGATCCAAACCTACCACACCTTTGTTGGCTGTGCCGGTTTGCCAAGCCACTGTGCCATCGACATCGGCTAGGACTAGGTTTCCATCCGTGCCAAACGTCAGTGTTGCATTCTCCCGGACCGGCTTGCCTCGGTTTGCGTCCCAAACCCAACGCATGATGGACTCAGAGCGACGATGGCCCATTCGCAGTCCTAGGGTGAACGCGGTAGGGGTAGTATTGTAAAAACAAAGAAGGAATGGGAATTTCCCAATGTTCAAGGTACGGTAGTTTGCACCATATTCGACTATGTATTCGCCTAATTCACCTTCATTTATATATTTGAAAGTGGCGTTAGGAGGCACAATGGCTTGGGCTAATGTAACTGATATAACAAAGAGTGAAACCAAAATTGTAAGTGAAAGAGAAGAAGACATTGTTTGAGCTTGTGAGGAGATGTAAGCGAAGGTGCAATGTATTTATAGGAACAACTGTGATGCCTCCATGAGGATTGAGGAAGACGGGATGCTTTCAAGTTTGATGGCCTAATAGCAATGGTGCTTTTAATATACACCGTGTTTGACTCTGACCAATTTTCCACTTTTGGCATTTGTTTATACGTTTTATACATACTGCAGATAAAGAGATGGCTGCTATGGACAATAAACAGTGTGGATCGAATGGATAATAATGTCCCCACACGGATGTAGAATTTAAGTATTGTAGCTACAAATATAAATGCTCAGGAAAACCGGTGGACCACACGCACAATTCTGATGATCGATGAAAAAATTGTTTTTAATAGTTTATTTTAAAATAATTTATAATTTATTTATTAATTAAAATATATTATTAATTAATTAATTTTTTTAAATAAATTGATAATATTATTATATTTAATTTATAATATTTTAAAATTAATATAAAATAATTAATTTTTAAAAATAAATTATCATTTTTAATAATTTGTACCAAATATGCTAGAAGACTAGTAAGGAAGGTGGATTTCCTTTAATATACTCCTTTTATTTAAAAAAAAATGGCCAACATATTAAAAGTTTGTAAAATTAAAAAATTATTTTCAATAAAAAATAAAAAATTTATTATTATATTATCTTTTTTTTTAAGAAACCATTATTATTTCAACTAATCTATAAAAGTCAATTTTTCACCTACTAAAAATAAATGTAAAAAAAAAATATTTTAACAAAAAAATATTTACTTAAATTATTATTTTTAAGATAAAATAAAATATTTCTTAAACCATTATTTTATTTATCACGGTGTTCCACATGAAAGTTGCCGGACACGCGGTAAGATAATGGATATAGGCCCCCACATAGCCATCAGATGTTGAACAACATTTAAATAAGAATCAATCATAAGTTGTATTATAAAGTTATCAATTTTTTCACTTTGCTTTTCAAGGTATAAAAATAAATTACATCCGATATTCCGTAACGAAATAATGATGTCCCCTTCTATTACTTGTTAAACAGAATATGGTTTAAATATATATTCGATTATTTTAATATTAAAGATTCTACTCATTCTGTCCTAAAAAGAATAAGTTCAGGTACCTTTTTCGTCGTCCTAAAATGAATGACTTAATCTATCATTTTTAGTTTGTAATTTCTTTTTTATCCTCACTTTATGTCACATCAAAACTCTCTTTTTCTCTTTCTATTATTATAAAATACACTTATAAGGGTAATTTTGTCAAAAAAATATACTCTCTTCTAAAAAATTAATTTTCTTAATTTACATATTTTATTTATTTTATTCATCTTTTTCAAAACGGATGGAGTATTATATTTCAAAACGGGTTGTTGAGCCTTGGAGATGGCCGATCGGATGAGCTGCTATGCAGGCGTTGAGCTGCTTTTGGGCGAGATGGGTACCAAGCCTTGAAGATGGTCAATCGGATGTCACATTGCCACGTGAGCTTTAAGCTGTCACATGGGATACCACGTTTCCCTAATTAGGGTCAAGGTAGAAACCTTAACCCTAATTTAGGACGATCTCTATCAAACATAATATAAGAAGAAGTCATGTGCTGAAATAATATAATAATAAATATATATTAATATGACTTGAGAATTATGAAGTACATATGAGACCTTATATAGGCACACTTAACTTATGGACCAAGATAAGATAACTTACTGGCCAAATAACACAATCAAATTCTATATTGGATACTAATTAATATTAATACTATAAATACTAGAATATTAATATCATAAATACTAGAATATTAATATCATAAATGCTAAAATATTAATATTAATAATATTAATATTCTCTAACAAGTTGCCATAAAGTGAAATATGTACATGTATCTCTACAGTCAATTACAAATTCAAATTAAATACATATTTAAATTGTATTTTGTCCAAAATTAACGGAATGCGACATTTTTATTTCTTAAGAAAACATTTGAATATAATTTTGTCTATTTTTGTACTTTACGTAGCAAAATATAGAAACTGACAACTTCAAATATAATTTTCTCATCAATCCTTTGGATAATTATGATAAGCTATGATAAGGGAGCACAAATCTAACTATTCAGTTCTTGACTTTTCAATTGAACAATCCAAGTACTTGTTAGACGATTAGGACTTGTTAGCTAATTGTAATTAAACTAGTTTATTAATTATTGTTTACTATCAATCTTATCACTCAATTCAACGAATATTGATCTTTCTCATTTGAAATTTTTAATTACCGAGTGTTGATTAAAAATTACCCAGATTTGGATTGTAATTTGCACAAGAACTAGGTCTCTTTTTTTTTAATAAAACATTTGTGTCATTTCAGTAGACTAATGAAATAACAAACAAAAGAGGCCGACGTAAACCTTACCCCTAAAATTACATAAGAGCATAGAGACTGGCAATTAAGAAGAAGGAAAATCAAATTTACATCAAATGGTATACGGTGGAAACCCATTAGAATAATGAAAAATCTATCTTCTATATTTTTATTTTTATTTTTGGTGCTAAGGCGACCAAAACGCCTAACTACTATTAAACATCAAATCCGTTACATCTTTTTGACATTTAGCCAGAGATTCAGGGGGAGGCTCTAGTAGTAAAACAAAACTTGAAATGCATTTAGTTCCTAGATTAACAAGTAAATTTGCACATTGATTTCCTTCCCTTGGTGTGTGAATGAGCTTGTTATTCCAAGGTTTCCTGATTTAGCATCGACAATCTTGAATGAGGGTCCTATCCGGATGACTGGTGCTATCAGCATGCATAATGGCCTTCAGGGTTAGAATCGAGTCCATTTCGATTTCTATGTTTTGCACTCGTCTTTCCCAAGCCATGTGTAAACCTTCCCTGATTGCCCATAATTATTCTGTTAAAACTTCACAGTTTCCAATCTTTCCATATAATCCTTGGATCCATTCTCCATTATTATCTCTGAGCAGTCCACCTCTACCAGCTGAGGGTGGGAGTAGCTTCACACTTCCATCTGTGTTGAGTTTTAGCCAACCCGCTGATGGAGCTTTCCATTTTCCCGATTGAGGTTTATCCAGATTTTTTCTTGCAGATATTGTAAAGGTTTGGTTTAGGTCATTAAGGAACAATTTTATGGCTAAGTGGGTCTCTGTTGGAGTAGATTCACATCTTTCTATGACTTCCTTATTTCTGCTTCGCCATATGGACCAAATTACAGCAACAAAAATGAGGTTCGAGGGGGTTTTAGAATTGGAGGAAGATGGATTGTGAAGGTTGGTTTTTATCCAATTAGACAGGGAGGAAGAGAAAAATTTATTGTGGTTTTTCTTTGAAATGTATTGGACCCATATTTCACGAGCTTTAAAATAGTCACGCAATGCATGCAAAGTAGATTCAAAATTAATGTTGCATCGTTCACAAGTTGAAAATTCACAAAAATGCCTTTTAGGTCAGTTGTCATTTGTTAAAATTCTCTCTTTTAAAACCAACCAAAAAAAGACCTTTTGTTTATTAGGAATTTTAGATTGCCATAACCATTTCCAATTAGAATCAACATCATTTTGACTAATTAAAAAATCATAAGCACTTCAAGCAGAAAGATTCCCACCCGGGGATTCGGCCCAAATTCTTATGTAATGGCTATCTGCAGTTCTGAATATAGGAATTCCTAGAATAACATCCTTGATAGTAAGGCTCAGTGGGGTGTGAATGTTATCTAGAGACCAGGCTCCACTGGGGCTAATTATATCAATCATTCTCAAATCCTTTTCTGCCTCTAAAATCTCTCTGTCAATTTCATTAACGAGAGGTTTTTGAGACACCCAAGGATCAAACGAAAGCGAGATATCCCTCCCATTCCCAATTTTCCATTTATTTCCTCCTTGAATCATTTGAAGGCTCTTATGGACTCCCTTCTAGGTATAACAGCTTGCGGTGCTAGTGGTGTCTTTGAAAATGTCCTTATTTTTACCATATTTTTCTCTCCATATATCAGCCCACATATTGTCCCCTTTTAGAGCACGTCATCGTTGTTTGGCTAATAGGGCAATATTCATCTCTTGCTTTCCTCAATCCAAGCCCTCCTTCAAAAATTTTCCTCATGACCTCCTCCCATTTGACAAGGTATACACCTTTGTCTTTTCCTTTATTATCCCATAAAAAATTCATGTTCGTCCTATCAATGCTACTACAAGTGCTCACTGGGAGCCAAGTAGTTTGCATGGTGTAAGTGGGAATTGAGCTAGTCACATATTGGCTTTCTAACTGGTTAGTCTTTGGTGGATTTTATCAATTAGATGGCTATAAGTGTGTTTATTCACCTTTTTATGTAGTAGCGGAACCTCAAGATATCTTCCTAGGTCGCTAGTTATGTGCACTCCACTAGCCTCCCTATACAATTTTTGGTGCTTCTGTCAACTTTTGGGAAAATAAAACTTTTTGACTTGGCCACACTGAATTTTTGCCCAGAAGCAAGTTGAAAAATATTGAGTAAATTTATGATGTTAGACACTTGAGAGGGAGTAGCCTTTGAGAAAATAATTAAATCATCCACAAAAAATAAATGAGAGAAAGCGGGGCCTCTACGTCCCAGTTTGAGGGGAGTCCACAATTTATTTTTAACAGCCCTCCTAATCATTTGATAAACGAGCTCAATGTAAATGACAAAAAAATACGAGGATAGAGGATCCCCTTGTTGGATGCCTTAAGTAGGTTTAAATTAAGGGCTGGCCTCTCCATTCCATAAAATGCAGAGGTTGGTAGTTTTGACACAAGCCATGATTATGCTAACAATTTGTTTCGGGAAGCCAAAATGGTAAAGGTTGAATTCTAAGAATTCCAATTTACCTTATCATAAGTTTTCTCTAAATCAAGTTTCATGACCATACCCCCAACTTTGGCTTTGGATTTATTAAGGTGATGCAAAAGCTCTTGGGTGATAATAATATTATCAGAGGTTTGGAGTCCATGAACGAAGCTACTCTAAAAAGGGCCGATAATTTTATCTAAGGTGGTCTTTAATGTCAATGTTCCAACTGCATCGATGCATGGTTTTATATGTGGAGTGCTCGGGAATATTTCTTTTCAAACCCAATTAGGACTGGTTATTGTTATAATTGTGGTTTGCTTTTGTTGGGAGATATAGTCTTGTAGAAATAAAATGATCTTTGAGGGACTTTTACTCATAAACGAGACCAAATAGTCGGTTAAGTATAAAGTGTTGCAATGGGCTTGGCTTCTTTCTAAGCAAAGTAAACCTTCAAGACATGCTATTTTTTCAGACTTGATTGCTTTGGATATTTTACAAGTGCGACCAATTGCTCCAACACTGAGAATTGGGAGATGGATAAGGTGGTCACCACCTGTTGTGGGACAATTAAAACTTAACTCTGATGGGTCCTAAAAAAAATGGGATTGCTACAGGCGGTGGTCTCATTCGAGATTTTCAGGGTGTAGTTATCCTTGCCTATTCACATTATTTTTTTGTAGGATCTAATATGGTTGCAAAGGCTAGAGCTGTTCTTACAGGTCTCCAATTGATGATAGAGAGAAGCTTACGAATTTCGGCTATTGAATGCGACTCAAAGGTGCTTGTTGATTGTTTTATGGATACAGTGGTTGTTGACCTTTTAGCTTCCTTGGCTCACCTCCATAAGCGTAAAATAAAGTGTGATTCTCTTCATCAGAATCCTGTTGATTGCATCATTGCTTGCAAATAGGATGCTAATAGTTTGGCGACATATAAAAGATAGATTTTCCACCGGGTTCCACCGTATTTCCATTTGGTTCTATCGTATGCTAATTGATGTAGATTTAATTTTCTTATTCTTGCCATTATCTCTGCTCTTATGTAACTCAAGGGGTAAGGTTGATGTGGGGGGGGGGGGGGGGGGGGGGGGGGGGG
>JAUMHB010066611.1:0-16463 GCA_032359685.1 Pittosporum tobira | reverse complement strand
CCCCCCCCCCCCCCCCCCCCCCCCCCCCTCTTTTGTTTATTACCTCATAATTTTAATAAAATGACACAATTTTTTTATTTTAAAAAATGAGAGATTATATATCACTTACGGTCATTGGAGAGGATTTATATAGCAATTCCCTAGCTTATCGTCCAAGCTAGGGTTTCAATGAGACGATGCCTTGTTCACAGAATCCTTGTTGGATTCTAATTAAGAGTGTAGTTGAACCCAAAAAGGAGTCCTCTCAAGTCCATGGATTCATACTCATACGTAGATTTACCCTAATTCGAGTATATAGTGGATTAGAGTTGTATTTAATGTAGGGCAGTCCCCATCTTCTCGGTTGGTGATGCAGCCCTAGTCTAGTCGACACATATAGCTAGTCTACTTTAACCATTTCCTAATGAGTTAGTTTAATTTGTTGTTGTTGTGACTTAATTAGAGTTGGTGAAGACTTGACCCTAGTCTATTTTGGGCTAGGATCCAACACTGAATTTTAAAGTGATTCCAACTCGTAAATAATGCGGATAATATATTAGATGATATCCTCCTTGGTTTGAACAACTTGTTTTTCTAGCAACTTTGAGGTAGGCACTAATGTAAAGGCGGAGATTATGGCACTAAAAATAGCTTTCACTTTTGCAATGAGAATTTTATACACCTCGATATGATTAAATTAGACTCAAAATTCCGGTTGATATGTTGAGTGTGAAGCATGTGAATCCTTAATTTGAAGTACACTTACCATTTGAGACGAGCAAACTTTAGTATTACAAGGAGTTCAATTGCTTAATACATGTAGGGAGTGAAATAGATTGGCGACTTTTTGGCTTCCGTTGGTCATTCTCACTTGGCCTCTTACATCTACTATGCAAATAATGAACTTCTAGAAGAGAGTAAAGAGATTGCCAGATGAGATAAATATGGCATTTACGCTTACAAGCCTATTTTATGCAGTATATATATATATATATATATATAGAGAGAGAGAGAGAGAGAGAGAGAGAGAGAGAGAGTTGCACTTCTATTTGTTTTAGGGGTCGGTAAGGTTATTACCAATTTTATATATGTTTTTTGGTTAATAAAACGACATAGGTGAGTGAGTTTGCTCGTTGTGATCCTCATGGCCTATTGGATATGAGTAAAAAAAAAAGTGAAGAGTGGAAGGAAAAATGAGAGTGAAAATAATGAAAAAGTAGAAGGCATTGTAGCTTAAGAGCTTAATTTGTGCTTTTAGCTTTGCTGTTGATCAGGAGAAACAAGTGAAGGTGTTACGTATTTATAGAGATATGCAAATTTAATGCAGTGTTAGTATGGGATAAAGTATTGTTCCTCAATCGTAAGGTAATGCATTATTAGTATGACTTATCTTGGTATGTGAATACCCAATTTGACATCATGAAATTTGGGCTTAATTTATTGATTTGCTGGGATATTTATCCCTGATTGATTCAGCACATCGTTGACCTGATTTTATATTTCCGTCATGGTTTTGGCTAATTGTTTGCCTTTCTTGTGGCTGGCTCTCTTTTTCTTTCTTATCCTTACTTTTCAATATTCAACTTGTTCTTTTTCTTATCTGCTTTCACCAGCATATGGTATATGCCTACATGGCTACCTAATCTCAACAAGACTGTCTTTCGACCAGATCCATGAAATATAATGGAAAGGAAACCCAGGCAGCCACTAGATTTTTTATCGTCTAAAGTAATATATGAACATTTTGTATTTTATGTTTGTCACATGAATGTAAAAAAAGACTCAAACTTCAATACTATGTGAAAGTATCTTATCTACAATCAAAAGTGATAAAGGAAGAGGTCCCTCACATATATAAATTAAATCATAATTCTTAAAATGGTTTCATATTTACCCTAATAAATATATTAGGGTAAAACGATTTCCCAAAATTAATTATGAGGGACTCCATCAAATACTCAGCATATATACTTAAAATACAAGATATTAATGATGTAAACCCTGGCCAATCTCGCCACCTCCTTGGAGAGGTCCTACGATCTTTTAGGACTTAAGACTTAAAACTGCTAGCTGCCTTAATAAAAACAATTATTTCATATGCTTCCGGGGCCATTTGGCAAGATACAACGTATCTTTGGACGGAGGGAGAAACGGTAGCCCGAACCCAAGTAAGAACCAGTTGCATTTTTCGTATACTCGGGATTAGTGGTCTTAAGCTTTAAAAAAAAACTCGGATACCATAGAACAATATAGAGAAACGTAGGTAAACCAACCTGCTATGGATGGTGAGATTTTATTCATATATATAGTACAATTGCGTTTACAAAGTTGTAATATTACAATAAAATCAAATATTTAAATAATCAGTAGTGTAAAAAGAAATATGATATATTAAAATTAAAATATGTATTACAATTAGAAACTAGCCTTATATATACATACTAAATTTAATGACTAACCATTCTTGGTGACTAAGAATATAACTAATTTAATTATGAAAACTAATAATATTACTAATAATAATATATTTAACAAGTAGCAATATGTACAAAAAAAAAAAGGAATAATTTACAATGCATACGTGAATAAAATCCAGCATGATTTGTGCAAGCTTGATATTCTGAATTCTTGAGATGGGGCATGAATATGATATTCTGAATCTTGGGATCACGTTCTAATTTGGTGGGATCACAATAATCGGTATTCAGATTACTTATAATTATTCAAACCAATGAATGAACACCAGATTTGAAAATTTGGTATAAAGATTATTATAGCAATCAGCAAGAAATCGTCTCAGAAATATTGGCAATTTTGCTTTATGTTGAAATAGTGAACATGTAAAAATGGAGAAACTTTGAAATTTCATGAGTATATAGGTTACGCAGCAATTGCAATATTTCATCCTCATAAGCTTCGATGATAATTCAGAAGTCGGGAAAGTAAGGGAAGAGAAAAAGAGAGATCCAGTAGTTAAGATTAACTGGAATAACCTTCCTTTATAATCAGGATGGTCAAATAAGAAACTACTGAGTTAAAACAGGATACATGAACAGTGGATATAAATGCTACAAAAGATGATATAGAGAGTACGACAGAACGTTTAAACTCGTTTCCCCCCACCAACACCCTTGTCTCTTATTTTTTACAAGAAATTACAATAATAGAACTTCAGAATAGAAGAAAACACAAGACTACTTGGACCTCTTGATATAGCCAACATGAGAGGAATTTGGCACCTTGACCAAAGTACCTAATTCAGGGGCTAACAAGCACTTCGATGTCTCTTGTCTATAGAAAAACCCTAAGCACTTGCAATCTTTGTTACATCTCTCTCTGCAATCAACTAGTCTCATTGGCCCATCTCCTTCAGCGAATGCATTCAAGAAATGCTCAACCCCCTCAACTTTGTAATAATCCACATTAGCCCCTCCCCGGCACGGTGGTAACACAGGTGGTGCACAAGTCTTGCTCCACCCTAACAACCCTTGCGGCATCGGACACGCCACACATTGATTGTCTTCACATACTCCAAGGGACCCACACCTTTTTGGTAATTTGCATTCACTCTCTCGTTCTTCATCTCTGTCAAAGAGCACATATGTGGTCTCCCATGCACCCCAATCAACGTGTTCCTCGTATGTATATATTCTTAGGTTTCCGTCTATGTCAACACGAAGCATCGAGTAAGTTGCATTGTATTTAGGCCTTGAAAGAATATATGTCCCGGAGCTTGGAGAGTTTATCATGTCGAAGGCAAACTCAAGGTCAAAAGCATATACTCTGTCATTCTCTGTAGTGGAGGGATTAACACCAAAAACTAGGTTTGCCAAAGAGCCTTTACCATTTCCAAACTCATCTGATTTGTAATATAGTAAGGGATTTATAGCATTGTTGCTTTTGTAATACATAGCCAGGTGTCTTTGTTCTATCCCATAGGTGTATGGACCATTAGAGGGATTTATTTCGGACAATCGACTAACAAGCTTGGAAGGCCCATTGAGACGGAAAGCTTGGCCCACAAGAAGTGTATCAGTTGGGTGCTCGAAACTTTGCCAAATAAATTTGCCCTTTTTATCATACAACACCAAGTTACCATTTGGAAGTAGGTTCATACCTACAACACCTTTGTTGGCTGTGCCGGTTTGCCAAGCCACTGTGCCATCGACATCAGCTAGGACTAGGTTTCCGTCCCTACCAAATGTCAATGTCGCATTCTCTCGGACTGGCTTGGCCCGATTGGCGTCCCAAACCCAACGCATGATTGACTCAGATCGACGATGGCCCATACGTAGACCTAGGATGAATGCGTTAGGGGTGGTATTATAGAAGCATAGTTGGAATGGAAATGTAGCAATGTTTAAGGTCCGATAGTCGGCAAGATATTCAACAGTGTATTCACCTAGAGGGCCTTCATTTTTGTATTGAAAAGTTGCACTAGGAGGCACAACGGCTTGAGCAATGGTGATTGATATGATGAAGAGTGTGCTACTATAAAATTGAAGTGAAAGTAAAGAGGAAGTCATTGTTTGAGATGGTAGAGGATATGTTAAGCAAATGTATTTATAGTAGTAATGTATTCGGATCCAATTTAATGCCTTGATATTTTTCTATTTTATATGATGGCGTGGCGGTGTATCACTCTGACCGGTCCTCGTTTGACTTTTTTAATATTAATAGTTTAATGCCTAGTTGATAGGCTACATGAATGATCCCGGCAAATCTTTTGACTTTCTAGGTATTTATTATTTTAATTCTTTTTCGCTCATAGTTTGAACTTTCCAGCAACGGTTCAAGTTACCAGCACTAGTTCAGTTTTAGATCATTTTCATTTTGAAACAAGCCAAAATCGGATTGATATAAATTACGTAAATTTGTTGTAATCAATGAAATATATTATCAACAGAAATTAAATTAGATAAAATGGTTCAATCGTAATCAAAGGCTAGTGAACACCATAAATAAATTTGAAATACATAAATCTAAGATATTAGAAAAACAAATTGCATATCTGAACAAATCTTCGGTACAAAACATCATAGAACAAGCCACTATTTGACATCTCATATTCAAAGTTGAATAAATCTATCATAGCCCATAAGCACATTGGAAATGGATCATGCTTGGAGAATCATAGTCAACATAATGGAGAATGTAAGGTCTAACATGAATGAACGCACATTGAGATCAACAAACTCCCAAAAAAAGGGAAAAATACTATGGATGAGAACACATATAGCAAATTAGGAAGAAAAAAAAATTTACGGGTGTGTCTCTTCGAAAAAGAAGAACCCTCCTGAAAACAAAGTTTTTGCATATTAGAGGTAAAGATAAATAAAATAAAATAAAATAAAGAATACAATAAAATAAAATAAAAAAGTTTTCCACCGAGCATTGATCATTTTTATTTAAATATCGATTATTATTCAATGAAATTAGGAAATTACACGGAAAGAACAAAATATTTCCCTAAATGGGAGGAATTTTAAAATGGGCTTTTTTGTTTGGTTGTTTGTCAAGTAAACGATTAAATTAACAAACACTAAGCCAAAATAAATATCATTGTTTACACCTATCATCATCAAGAATGAATCTTGATTAAAATATATTATCAGCTGTCTTCATATCTCATACAGTCATACCTATCTTGTAATATGAATCAAAATCCATTACTGTAAGTCGGTAACCAATTTGTGTATAAAGAAAACATATTTAAATTATTCAATAACTATGGCTAAATTTTTTTAATTATTCAATAACTATGTCTAATCTTCTCAAGAGAATGAATTGGTCTATTTATCAAGCGCAGCTCATATTGTGACCCTTTCGCTAAATGGAGCGAACCTACAGCACCTTAATGTCTGATTAAATTTTGAGAAAAATGAGCGCAAGTACATTGCGTGAGCACGAGTGTTTTAAAAAATATACCCTCAACAAATTAGCATTAAAAGGTATATCACTTAAAGTATTCATGCTTATATCTCCCACAGCCTCTTAAATTTTATACTAGTAATAATATAATTCAGGCCCAACTTCTTTATGAGTAATGATATATTATCCGATTAATATTCTATAATTGGAATATGCAAGTTTAAATAAGTATCAATAAAAATTACAAATTTTACATTAATAATTATGACTGTTCACATTTGTGATAATACCTCATTCCAATGAATGATTTAAAGGATAAATCATTTTCCTTTCTTATTATTTTACTAGCAATAGTAATGTAATACACCAACAAACAATGCCCATCAAAATAATTAGAACTACACTTTTACTTATTTTTAATATCGAATCCACCACTCCACACTTTTAGATCTCCTCTCTTTGTTTCTCACACTCGGTCTTTCTTCTTTTTGAATTTTTTTTTAGTGGGGCAGTGCTTGCTACTTTTACAATTTGTAAATCTGTTGTACTTTATTCATCGATTTAGGTAAATTTCTCTTCTTAATCTCTAACATAGTTTTACATCAACGCACGAAATTCTTGATACTTCTAATATTGTGCTATTTGTCCGTATTTCCTTATTTTAGGGGTTAAGTTATGCTCCCTTCATCCATAATATAGGACACATTGATTTTTACACATAGTAAGAACTTAAATTGATTTTTGGTTAATTACCTAATATACTTTTGTAAAAATATTAAAAAATAAGTTAAAAAGTGAATAAATTTGAAGCTGGCCATGATAGTATGAGTAACTAGTGTTTTTGGATGTCAAACGTGTGGGATCTTAGGGAATACCTTCTTCATTTGCTCTCATCTAACTTTCTATAAAAAAAAAATGTTGAATGTAGTGCATCTAAAAAAATGTTATTTATATTATAAAACAAAGAGAGTATATATTATTGTTCAACATACATAATATTTATGAACCTTTTTCTCTTTTAAAAAAAAAAAATGTAGCCCCCCTTTACCCTAAATCTTGTCCTCGCCACTGGTCTAAATCTGTTTTCATGCTAATGCTCTACCAAGTAGTGATCCCCTATGATTTTGAGCCCTTTATCCTCTACTGTAGCTTTAAAACCCCAAGGAGGGTATGGTGTAAAGTAAAGTCGCTATTTAATATCTCGTATTTAAAATTGAACAAATTTATCATAGCCGATAAGCACATTGAAAATGGATCATGCTCGGAGAATCATAATCCAACATAATAGGAAATATAAGGTCTAACATGAATGAACGCGCATTGAGAACAGCAAACTCCCAAACAAGGGGAAAATACATACTCCTGCAAAAGGTGAGAACACGTATAGCAAATTAGGGGGGGAAATAAAGAAGAAGATCTAGGGGTGTGTTTCTTCGAAAAAGAAGAAGAGCCCTCCTGAAAACAAAGTTTTTGGAGATTAGGGTTTCTTGAGAGATAGAGAAAAAAAATGAGTTTTTCGATGAGCATAGTTCGTTTTTATTTAAATATCTAATGTTATTCAATTACAATCGAAAGTCCATAATATTTCCCCAAATTGGATGGATTTTAAAATGACCTTTTTGTTTGTAAAGTAAACGAATTAACGAACCCATTCTTGGCTTCTCAAGTGAAGATTAAGCCAAAATAAATAGCATTGTCTACACCTGTCATCATCAAGAATGAATCTCGATTCGCTGTAACAAACATTAAAGTATATTATCAGTTGTTGTCTGCATACTCATACCTCTCTTGTAATATGACCAAAAGCCATTACTGTAACCAATTCTTGTATAAAGAAAACATTATAAATTATCAAATAACTATATGTCAAAATCTTCTCAAAAGAATGAATTGATCAATTTATCAAGTCCAGCTCATGTTGTGATGACCCTTTCACTAAATCTGCTTTCGTGTTAATGCGCTACCAAGGAGTGAACCACCACAGACTATAGCTTGCAAGACAAGAAAATCTCTCACCACAAATTATAATAAACTGTTCTCACTCTTCACAAAATGTCATGGAATTTGTTGATACTTAAATCAGTTGTTGCCTAGGGCCTTGATCCACACCGCAATCTTACTCGACGTCTTAAAAAATTACTAGTATTCCTTAAATACAAAGGGGGAATGAGGGGTTACGGTCCCGAATTCTTACTTGACGTCTAAGTAAATAACTATAACATGATAATAATGCAATCAACCGTAGGGTTTATATAGGCTTGAGATAGCTTGTTGGTTAAGCTCGGGAATCCTTGTGAGATTGTCCTCAACCTAATCTCTAGATATCAAAATCCTAGTTAATACTTACTCCCTCTATCCTAAAAAAATAACTAATACCCTTAAAATACGCAATTTAAGAAAAGTTACTTTTGAGGAGAAAAAAATTCTAACCACAAAATTCTTATTCTTTAAACATACACTATATTTTTTATTAAAATATGTGCCCAAATCATTCTTTTGAGATAATAAAAAAAACACTCGACCTTATTTTTTTCGAGACGTAGATAATATTAGAATTTTATCTACGAGTACGAGAATATAGAAGAAACCCATGAGCGTAGGTCTAATCAAAGTTAAATACACCGCTTAATGTTTAAGTATAGGGTACCAACAAGTTCGTCAAACCTGAGCCCGAGCGCAGAGCCCAAATTGGCTCCTTCGTAATCTAAGGCCCAATAATTTTTCCGTACTCCTTTGCTCTGAACTTACTTTAGTTGCCATAGGAATAATATTATTATGGATCAAGAACACATAGATGTTTGTATTCAAGTTCATTGACATTTATGTGCGATCATGAAATGTATAAAACTCTCAACTTTAAAACTACGAGCAATAATACAAAAATTCTACCCTATTAGGATTAGGAAGCGTCAAGATTGGTTCGAACACGTACTTATAATTAATCAATCGCTTATGCTCTTTTTGAATCACTAGGGATGAATAGATCATCCTTGGAGGGTTTGTTCTAATTAGAATGACTCCAATTAAGGTATTGATGGGGATCGTCCTAAATTAATGTTAGGGTTTCCACCTATAACATAATTAGGGTAACATGGCATCTCACGTGACAGTCTAACGCTCGTGTGGCAGCATGACATCTGATCGGCCATCCTCAAGGCTCGGCACTGCCCCGCAAAGCAACATATCCGATCGGCTATCCTCGAGGCTTGGCAACCCGCCTCGCCAGAAGAAGGATCGGTCCGGGCATTCAACTCTCAGATAGCACAAAACTCGGCCACTCAGCCTTCGAAGGGTTTATCACCCCATCGGTCTGCCCGGACCGTCACCGTCAAGAGCTCCCAAACTATCTTCGGCCCCGGCCTACCCAGGTTGCGGATCCACTCGGCCCAATCGAATGCTCCCGGCCCTGCTTGGTCCAAGCCCAGTGGTCGAAGGCCATAAATCAAGTTCTCAGACGGTGTCAAATCAGTCGCCTAACCCTACAGCCATGTCAACTCAAAGGAGGCCCACCATACCTGCTGTCAACTCACAGCAGGTGCACCATGCCTACTTTATCAGACTGCGGGCCAAGACAAAGGCTACAAATATCGTCTCACCTGCACAGGTGAGGGAGACTCTTTTGGACGAAACTTTGGACACTCCATTTCTGACTACTACACTCCAAACACATGAGAGTCTATACTTTGCAACTCACCGATAAACTCACCGAAACAATATACTCTCCCCAAACTCCATAAAAATACTCCAGTAATCCCTTCCCTCTTCACTTAATAATCAGATTATCATCTCGATCTTCGCTAACTTAAGTATCGAAGAGGGGAACGAGGGAACAACCCCCCCTCGTGTCGCCCGTGTTTCAGGTTTACTTGCTCCCCGCTGACGTGTGCCCAGCTGGATAGAGGTTTGGACTTAGTCGCAGGTCAGAGCTATCCCAACAGGTATAATACCTTACTAATGCCTATACGTATGAATCTCGAGTGTAGCTGCTTAGAAGATTATTTTAGAGACTTTGTCGTAGCGAGGATATACTTGGCCTATGGCTCCTAAACCTTCGGCTATTATGTCATTTGACATTGCACTAAGGACATGGCGCGTTAATTTCAAGGGACATGTTTTAATACGTCTCATCATTATGTAGTCGACTTTTAAACGGCTAAACGTCCAACTGTATGATCATTATGATCCAATATCGATCATCCTTTTCTTAAATATAAAGGCAGCTTATCAATAAATCCACATTTTTCCATCTTCACTCATTCTAAGCAGAGAGAACTTCGAGCAATTTCAAAATTTCTTTACCTAACCTTTTCAAAAATCCTTTCCATCCACTATAAATAAGCATTTGTTTCTCTTATTTATGATTTTTATTTTGTACTTTTTTTAATCTGTCCAACTTTTTAGCCCAATGGTAGAATCATGAGGAACGATAATAGTTCAGTCCCCATCTATCTTGTCTAGCTTAACGTTAGGGGTGAGGAATTTAATGAGATATATCGTTAACAAAAACTGTAAATTTATCAGAGGATGAGGTAGTAAATTTACCTCCAATGTTGAAGTAGCATATCCTGATTCTAATAGTAAAAAAAGTGTAAAAATGGAGGAAAGGAGATGCCGACAGTAGTATCTATGGACATAAATGGCCCTAGGGCCCCGTCTCCTCTAATCCCAAAAGAAAACAATATAATAAACTTCTTCCATGGATACCCCTGTCACCAATATTCCAATACCCTCTCCCTTGAGTGCAAAACAACCATGAAAAAGAAGTATAACCTCCCTAATAAGTACTTGGTGACTATGGCCCGAAGAAGGTGATAAAATGTATGATCGCTCGCATAATATGTATGTATGAGTGTCATGCCACTCATTTAAGTACAAGTTGTGGCTCATTCTTCATCCCCTTATAGTTCAAATTATCAACCACCTCGAGATCGGGCTCGAGCATCCCTATCCTAATTCATTTACAGTGATCTGTGGTAACCTTGTTTTGTGCAAGAAAAGATGAGTAAAGCCTCTAGCAAACTATTTCTCAAACAATTATAAGGTGTTTACAAATGGCAAAAGACATTTCTACACCATAGGGCTACATTACTTGAGACTCAAGCAAATAAAGACCAACTCCAATAACTGGAGTTGGCATGTGATGGAGACCAGCTCTAAATAAGCTAGGGTTCGACGATCGCTAACCCTAATTAAGGCATTAAACAACGAATAAAATGAGTTAAACAAACTGGTTGGGAAACAATCACAACTAACCGACCATGAATACTGACTAGACCACAGTTACCAATAGACCGAGACGACCAGGACAATAGGCTCCATGGCAATTATAATAAAGATAAACCCTAAATCCATTATATTCGTAGACTATGGTAAATCACGTGAAGGTTGTGGACCTATGGGCCTGAGAATACTCCTATCAGGGCTCAGCTACCACACATAGAATTGAACATAGATTCAGTAAAACTACCGCCTCATTAAATCTATAGCTTGAACACCAAGCTAAGAGATCCTATATAAGCCCTCTATCATAGTCTTAAGTATTCACATACTCATATATACACTCTTTCAATAAAACTAGTTGTTAGTGTCTTTCTCTTGATTATTAACTTAAGCATCGCAGAGGGGAATGAAGTCGTAAACTCTCGTATTACCCATTGTTTCAGGTTTGCTGATTGAGAGCCCTAGTTCTACAAAGTATGGCACAAAACTTTATAGGATATTGACAATCCAAAACACCAAAAATTGGCACTAGAATGAGGGTACAAATCTCCACGATCATCCTTAGCTTCTAAAAACACCTAGTTAGTTTTAATCTCTATTACTCACCCTGATGGCCCTTCAGGAATCAGGACAAAGCCTTCATCAGTCCCAAAATTCCTACCAAAGTTAGGGATGGTAAAGCATGAATTGTTATCTCTATCCTCCTTGAGCATAAGCTTAAAGACAAACAACATCGAGATGGCTACATCGCCATAGACAATAGTCACCATACTCATGGTGACTATGCCCAGTACAACGCTTGCACAATATCTATGGCATCTCAACAACAGTCCCAATCTCATCACCGTTAAGACAGGAGCCAGCGCCTTCGAAAGGTCGACGGGTATACAGATGCTTAAGCTCTTTTAAATATCTACGAGGAAAAAAGGTTGATGATATTGCTCCAAGAGCAATATGACATAACATAGAAAATTGCCACAATAAAAAAAAATCTTAGCAACACCGACTGACCAAGATCGGTACGATTGGGTGATCGCGATTGTCCTCCCAACATACTGGTTGAGGGCAACTGCTCTCCTCAAATGGCCGAGTCCCATGCCTAAATGCCACACCAATCTCGATACAACAAAATACGCGCAAGCCGATCTCCTCTGCCTGGGCTAAGCGTAATAAGCATGAGGAGTACAAGAGGAAAGTTGATTCCATAGAAAAAAATCTTGGTCAATTGGGGCCTAATAATAAATATAAACGAGACAACAAAACAATATTTAGATAACCAAAAAAAGGTTCTTTAATTTTACAGAGATGTTCTCTGATCTTGCTTGTTTATATAGTGATATATTTTCTGATGTAGTTTACATACATACGACAACTAACTAGTGCCAATCTCTTTTGGATTAGGCATCACATAACAACTACCACTAATGGATAAGTAATGATTTACAACTTAAATAAGATTAAGATACAACTAATACTCAAGACAAGGGCAAGAAAATCCAATGCCAAATATTGTTCCAATACTCCCCGTTAAGCTAATGGTGGAGGAACCACTATTAGCTTGTCACAAAGAAAGGCAAAACAACTTGAACTCAAGGACTTTGTAAATATGTCAGCTAACTGATCATTTGTGGACACATAACGAACAAGAAGAGTGCCATTAGTGAGCTTTTCACGCACAAAATGAAAGTCGACCTCAATATGTTTTGTATGTGCATGGAATACCGAATTTGCCGCCAAATAAGTCGCACTAATATTATCACACCAGATCACACGTGGGTGCTTAAGAAATAGTCCCAATTCATAAAACAACAATTAGAGCTAGGTAAGTTCAGCAGCTGCATCTGCTAAAGCTTTATATTCAGCTTCTATAGATGAGCGAGCAACAGTTTTTAGCTTACATGATGACCACAAGATTAAGTTAGTACCCATAAAAATTACAAAACCACCCGTAGAGCGTCTATCATCCAAGTTTCCAGCCCAATCAGAGTCCGTGAATGCATGCAATTGAAAGGGATTAGATGATTTAACAAGTGAAAGTCCAAAATCTAGAGTTGATTGAAGATACCATATGATTCATTTCACTCATGTCCAATGTTCTTCACTAAGATCATGCATATATTGGCATACTCGATTCACAACAAAACAAATGTAAGGGCGTGTGAGAGTAGCATACTGTAAAGCACCCACAATTTGCTGATACAAGGTAGGATTGGAAAATAAGGAATGCCCATCTTTTGACAACGTAATCGACACTAAAGATGGTGTTTTCAATGGTTTGCTGTTTTACATTGTCGCACGCTGAATAATATCATTTATATACTACTTTTATGACAAAAATATCCCCTTAGAAGTAGGAGTTACCTTGACACCCAGAAAAAAGCTCAAAGGGCCTAAGTCCTTTAAGGCAAATTCAAGACCAAGAATATCAATCAAGGAAGTAATAGCAACCGATGAGTTCCCGGTAATAACTATGTCATCCACATACACCAGAAGAAAAATACGAACATTGCCAACATTATAAAGAAACAAAGCGCTATCAGATTTTGAAACTGAAAAACCAACTTGCTATAAAAATGATGATAGCCTTTGGTACCATACACATGGAGATTGCTTAAGTCCATACAACGAGCGATGTAATTTACAAACATGGTTGGGGTACTGTGAATGTACAAAACCAAGAGGTTGAGACATAAATACATTTTCAAAAATCGTACCATTTAGGAATACATTATTCACATCAAGCTGGTGGATGGTCTAAGACTGAGATATCGCTAGAGATAGGATGACTCGAATAGTAGTTGGCTTTACCACCGGACTAAATGTCTCAGCATAATCAATACCTTCTTCTTGGTCAAACCCTTTAGTAATCAGCCTTGTTTTATGTTGCTCAATGGTACCATCAGCTCTCCTGTTTGTCTGAAACGCCCATTTGCATCCCAAAATATTCATGGAAGGATGACAAGGAACAAGGGACCAAGTTCTAGTAGACAACAAAGCACTAATTTCTGTAGCCATAGCACTTCTCCAAGTTGGGATTTGATTAGCTTGGGTGAAAGACGATGGTTCGACAGAGGAATCATATTTGGTAGTTAGAGCCTGTGGATTTTCATGATTTTGTTTGGAAGTCATTGATCAAGTTACACGTTTGGAGGGATTTGGTTGGGGTGGCTGGATGGTGACAGGAAGTGATCCTAAATCGACAACTAAATTAATTCCATGAGGTAAAGTCTTCGAGGAAATGAGAAAAAAAGAGACGGACTCAACTATCTTTGAATTTGGGGAAGATATAGAAGGCGAGGAAAGCACAATATCAACATAGGTTAGGATATCTTTAAGTGATTTAAATTTGCATGAAGTGGATGAATTGGTCAAAATTTCTTAATTAGTGTTTGAAGAAGTTTGTGTAGGCCTTATAACAGGGAAGGTAGGGATGGGTATAGTTACAAATTCTGCAGGGATAGTTGACAGATGAGAAGATCCCTGGAGATATGTAGGTGGGATGACGGTGGTTTGTAAAGAAGTGGGAAAGACGACCCAAGGTGCTTCAGCTGCTATTGGCATAGTAAACCCAATGAGGCTGGACTGAAGTTGATGAAAAGGGAAGAAATCTTCATTAAACTTTATGTGTCTGATAATGTAGAATTTTTGGGTTTTTAAATCAAGACAACAGTAACCCATATGTGAGTTGCTATAGCCAAGAAAAACACAAAGAATCGAAATTGGAGCTTATGCCTATTATATGGGTGTGTAAAGGGGTAGCACAAGCATCCAAATATTCTCAAAAAAGAATAATCAAGTGGATGTTTATAGATACACTCAAATGGCAATTTGTTATTTGAAACTGATGATATCATACGATTAATAAGAAACACTGCAGTCTTAAAAGCAAAATGCCAAAATTTAAATGGAGTGCACGAATTAGCTAATAAGGCTAATCCAGTTTCAACTATATGGCGATGTCGCCTTTCAACGATTCCGTTTTGTTCATGAGTGTATGGATAAAGTAGACGATGTAAAATTCCAATTGAAGTAAAGAACTTATTTAATGTTCGATATTCTCCACCCCAATCAGTTTGGATAGATTTAATCTTGCAATTAAATTGTCTTTCTACTAGTAATTGAAATTTTTGAAAAATTGGAAATACATCTGACTTGTTTTGAATAGGATAGAACCATATGAACTTGGAAAATGCATCAATAAAAATGACCAAATAACGATGTCCTTCCATAGTCATGGTAGGAAAAGGACCCCAAACATCACTATATAGCAACTCTAATACAGAGGACACTTTATGATTGGTTAATGGTAAATGAAGACACGACGATTTTCCTAACTGACAAGCATGGCAAATAGATAAATTATTGTTTCTAACATGTAATTTGTAGTCTTTGATTATTTTTTGAAGGAGACGAGAGTGAGGATGACCGAGCCTACTATGCCAACAGGAGGATAAAGCTTTGGCAGATACAAAGGCCGAAGGTGATTTATTTGCTGGAAGGCTAGATGTGGCTAGACTATAGAGTCCATGATCAGTGGGTTCGAAAAGAAACGTCTTTCCCGATTTCCGATCCTTGACAAGAAAAAAAATTGGGTGAAATTCAAAGTAAACATCATTATCAGAGGTAAACTTATTAACTAAAAGAAGTGATTTTGTGAATGGTGGAACATGTAAAATATTATCAAGGTGAAAATTGTAATTAGGAGTACATAATGATGAAGAACCATTGTGTGCTATAGTCAAGCCATTACCATTACCCACTTGGAGAATGTCAGTACCATGATACTCACTACTTCGACTTAGGGCAGTCAAGTCCGGTGTAGTATGGTGAGTTGCACCAATATTCGAAAACCAATTTAGAATTGTGGAATTAGGTTGAGAAAATGATGCAATATTGGCATTTTGATTTTGAGCATAGTTATATCGCTAATCACAATTTACAGCATAATGATTAAAGAGAAAACAAATTTGGTATTTTGTACTACGCTTGGACAGACCATTATGAGACTTGTTATTATTGGAGTTCCTTCTTGGCCAGTTAGAGTTTCTATCTCTATTACTATTTGACCAGTTGTAGGATTTGTTATTTGAGCTGCCATTATATTTCCATTATTTAGTCCACCATAATTTCTCATCCTTGGTCCATTTGGCCCAAACCCAGATTGTCGCTAACTTACATTAGCAGATGGAAAAAATGGAGAATTTTCACTTGCAGGTAAAATTCCCACTGTATTTTGGCTATTCAAGTTTCGAACTAACAATTCATGATTTGACAATATATTATGCAATTCAATAAAGGTGGGAGGAAAAGGACGTGTGATAAGAGCTATTTTGTACTTAATATTTTAATATCTTTTGCTCTTGATTTATTAATATTTACTTAAAAAGCCCAAT
>JAUMHB010066600.1:0-13814 GCA_032359685.1 Pittosporum tobira | reverse complement strand
TTCAAGTTATTATAAACTTTTGAATAAAGTTATTTTAATATGATTCTTAAGTCATACAAAATTATTTTGGTGTTTGGCTGACTTGTGAAACCATGGTTAAAATATACACTTAAATATATTTTCAACATTGATTATATTATAATATGCAAAATAATTTATAAGTCAACTACTCCTACGAAAACATAACTTACGGAGTACGCGTTAAGCTAAAGAGTACCATCATTTTGCTTCTACTAGAAGGAATATCATTTGACCTTTATGTTATGCTATCATTTCCTCTTGAATATATTCTTGAACTGGAAACACTTTATTCAGGTTTGAAACTCTTGAGATCGAATATTATATTTGACCTTGAACTTATGTTGACAATTTGGACATATGTAGACAATTTGATTATTGATCAATTGTTACTACTCATTGAGTAATAATAATTCATAAATTTATTGATTTATCTTATTGATATTTGACTACTTTAGTTACAGACTTTGAAAGCCTTATCTTAATAATTTCAATGATCATGAGGTTTCGAATTCAGATTGATTGTGGGTGCCTTAGCCTGAGTGGCAATGGCGTATTATTGGCATGTGTGGCAGACTTACTAAATTATGATTGTCTTTGGCCGGGGGCAAAGACTTGTGGTATTGGTGACGTTTACCTGTGTGGTAAAGTCACGTATGCTGGCATGTTCAGAAATGATATCCTGATGACTATTTAAAGAATAAATAATTTAGACATTCATAACTGCTTTATTTTCGTACTTACTTTTTTCATGCAGTTACACTTGACAGTATTTCATATGTCTATATTCTCATTCACACTCAATTTGCTAACTTATTAGGCTAAGGATAATTTTCTTTGTTTCAGTTATCCTTAGTAATGATATTTTTTACTGAGCTATTTGAGTTCACTCATTTGTCTCATATTCCTTTCAGATACATATAACTGATAGCAGGGTTGTTGGGGGGAATGAACTAGAGGTCCAGTTACTTAGATGTTTCCGCTGCGTACTATTGGCTAAAAAAATATTAATTTGTGAATAGTGTCTGTATAATATTTTTAGTATGATATGATGTACTTTATTATAACCTTGTATACTTTATAATAAGGTTTTGTACGTTTGTAAGTTGTGATATTATTAATAAATTGACAACTCAAATCAGGATGCGGATATCCAAATTTGGGGGTGTCACAAGAACGGAAATAGTTTGTTTTGTTTCTTAATATATAAAAATACAATAGATAGATATATGAGTTATAACCAATGAAACATAAGATAATTTAAAGCGAAAAAAAAAATAAAATTAAGTGAGAAACATATATTGAATAAATGTGTAATTAATAATAGTAATAAATCAAAATTCCATTTAACTAAAAAATCCAATTTAAATTTTCATTTCTCTAAAATATAACGCAAGATTGTAAGTAAAACTGAAATATTATGTACCCAATAACACAATTCGTATAACAATAATTCAAAATTACTAGTAAGAATTAAAATATTTTTATTAGGCTTTATTATATTTGAATGATTAATAACAAATAAATTATTTTAAATACTTTCTATAATTGAAATGAATTTGTGATTAAATTTTAAAAGTAACTTAATGTCTAAACAATTAAATAATATTATATTGTAAAAATAAACAATAATTTAGACATATTTAGTTAATAATTTTTTTTCGAATGGTACAAAATAGAAACTAATGAGTTAAGTTTAAATTTTGAATATAATAAAAAATCTAAACAAAATTATTAAACAACATAGCTTGCCACCAAACATACCTAAAAGGACATTTTTTCTCTGCAACAAGAGTCTAGACCAAAAAAGACAGCATTACCACTGATTTGCAAATTTAACATTTTCTTTTATTTTTTGGATCTAACTCATCTCTCTCATATCCAAACCCCAAATAGTCAGAGGAAGTCACATAGATGGTTCTCTTCTTTTTTCTCCATAGGTACAACCAATTTTCTCCATTTGAACACCAGCTTGCAAATGTTCAGAATTTTTTGAAGAATTTTATACTCTTCTACTTGTATGCAGGTGAAACGTTTATATTGATGAGCAAATGAGATTTTAAATTAATAGCAATTAAAGATAGACGTTACATAGGCTAAATTATCCCTCTTTTTTTTTTGTCTCCGTCCGTTTCCTTAATACCAAATCGGACTCAACTCGGACTAACTCGATCGAGTTCAATCCCAGTTGACTTTAACAACTCAATTTTGTCTCTTAATATATATAGAGATAGATTCATGATATAAAAGCCATCAATAAAAACTTGAAAGTGCTAAAAACTTTTTATTTTGCTTTTTTTTTTTTTAACTGTTACACCTTGATAGGAACTTTTCGACCATAAAAATTCAATGAAAAATACGTATGTTCAACAAATTGTTTAAAAAATATTTGATTATATTTATTTTTGAATCAATAATACAACACAATATTATAAATTAAGTGAGAGTGTAATTTAAGTTTTAAATTAAATTAAGGGGAATCTTTTATAGCTTTAGTAGCAATTAACAAGCAAGAAGTCAAAATGATGATGACAATATCGTCGCATATTCGAACGTGATAGCTACCAAAATTTGTCAACAAAGCAAAAATATCTGTAAGTACTTTTACCTACATCTAATAAGCATCCTAACCCGAGTTTTGGAAATATCCTATCAGTCATGAAGCACAATAACATTTCTCCTAGACATTGCCCTTACCATTTGTAACCCTACTCTATAAAAAAGTTGTTATTTTGTCCCGAAAAAAAGATTTTATTATTTTGTTCGATCTGTTATGCTTGAACAATATTCTTTTTTAATAATTTGTCAAAACATAATCGTAATAAAGTTTATTATTGAATAGAAATATCAACCAAAAAAAAAAAAAATATTTTTAATTATTTTTATTGATATATATGTAAATATATCATATATTGTCTCATGTTTGATAGAGTATCCTTTGGATGAGAAGTAATTTAGTCATGAACTTTTAGCCATTTCAATCAATGTAAGTGAAATAAAGTTACTTAAGAAATAAATGGATGAAAATTAAACAATGAAATTTTAGCCTAAGTAGTCCAGCAATCCTACATAGATTAGTTTCTTTATAAAATTTTGAATCTAAGTTCTAAATTTCGTCAAGGGACGTAACATTATGGTCACTGCCACCCGTAAACGAAAAGCAACCACACCTTTTAAATGCAACTAAAGTCTTTGACTATTTCTTATAATTCTTGGTCACTTTCATTTGCCCACACATTTTATCAAATATCTTTTGGGTCGAGAAAAGAACACGATGTCTTTAAATAAAATTTCGAATTTGAATATTATAAATAAAAATAAAAATGTTGAATGAGTATAATCTCTCAATTAAATTAATTGAGATGATTGCACACTTAAAACACTATTTTTAAAAGAATCCACACATTTTAAATGCAACTTAAGTCTTTGACTATTCGTTATAATTCTTGGCCACTTTCATTTGTAAATGAAAAGAGCCCACACATTTTAAATGCAACTTAATTGTAGATGATTCGTTTATAAGTAGAAGTGTGCTAAAAAAAGTGTTACTTATATCCCTTCTTTATAAAAATTTCAAATTTGATTTTATGTCTCAACTCAAAAAAATCGTTTAAATTCGTTTAATATTTGCAGATGACATTTAACATTGTATTAACAAAATCATATAAATTTATATTCTATATTAAATAAACAAATGTTCTTTGTACAATTTTTTTTTTTTATATTTTTCCTTGGTTCATAAAGCATTGTTAATTTGTTTCTATCCGAATTTGGTGTTTACTTAGTTCAAACAATTTGACATTTAAGAAACAAAACATATTACATTCAATTCATCTATTTTTCACTCTTTGGAATTCTCCAAGCAAAATAACCCACAAAAAAAAAAAAAAAAAAATGGACAGGAAAATTGAAACAAACAAATTCATCCAAATTCTTTGCTCCAAATTAACATACAACTGTTAAGCCCAAAACAAAAAAGCCTTTAAAAAAAATATAAATAAAAATACAACCACCCCAAATATGACATTTGTATTAGTTGACATAATTTGAAGTTCAAAAGGAATTTTTTTTTTTTTTTTTTTTTTTTATCACAGAAATCATAAACAAAATAAAAAAAGAAATGATTATTAACGGCCCGCAAGTAATGTTTTAAAAATGGTCGGAAGCCAATTGGCACGTCACAAGGCGTAGCTAGGTGTCCGAGTCGACAGAAGAAGTCAACAAGTTGAATGCTTGAACGCATGAAAAACAAAGAGTATAACTATACGGTGCCTCAAATTAAGCCTTGTAAGATACGAACACCACCACCACCACCGCCGCCTAGCTTTAAAGCGAAAACTTTATTACTACTTATGTGTATATAATGCCTTCCGCTTCCGGCGGGTATTATTCAGCACCACACTATCACCAAAAGCAAAAGGCCACCCCCATTATTCAAACCAACCCCCCTTTTTTCTTTCTCCTCTCTCTCTCTCTCTGTCTCTCTCTCTCTCTCTCTGTGTATATATATAGCGTACCAAATATACACACACATATATATAGCAATATAGATGAGATCGAAAAAGCAGTAAGCAAAAGTGAAGGAAGAAAGTAAGGTTTTTTGTCCTTGACGACCCTTAAAAAAGAAGTAGCATAGAACACAACAGAGCAATCCTCTTCCTCTTCCTCTTCCTCTTCCTCCTCCTACTTCATAGTTTTCTCAGAGGAGAGAAATTACTACTCGTGTTCTTCATTTCAGATACATCTCAAATTTCAGAATTTCGACATTTCTCTATATCAATTCGCTATACTCGTCCATCAGGTACGTACGATCGCTATAATTTTTTCAAATTATATATATGCCAGAAATATGACATTTCTTCTCTCCGTCTAAAACATCAATTCTCATATATATATATATATATATATATATATATTGATGATATACATGAACTCCTTTGGGGTTGAAAATATTCCATAAATTTGATCGTATATAGTAGGATCATGATCCTGAATGCGCAGATTACACACACACACACACATACATGTTCATCCACCTCCGTGCATATATATGTCTGAAAAAATATTGTGATTGATGCAACTAGTTGAGTACTGTGATTTTAGTCGATTTTAATGTGAAATGCACGTCGGTACGTACTGGGAAAATTACAAGATTAAAAGTAGAGGCAAATGGTCTATATATTCTTTTCTTTTCCTGCAATGAAACTCTACTAACAGTTCTCATTTACTACTTCCTCTGTCCGGCCACTTAAAAAAAAAAAATTAATAAATAAATAAAAAACTACACCATTTTTAATGAAAAATATGACTCTGTTTGAATCCCCTCTCTGAAAAAGGTAAAGCAAAATTAGAGGTGTCAATTGTAGGGTCCATTTTTAAAAATAATAAATAAATAAATAAATAAATATCAAATATATTTAGAAAATGGAATGAAGAAAAAAAGTAAGAGAGAGAGGAAGTGCGTTTGGAGGGCTTGAATGGGAAGCAAATGATATACGCAAAATTTGGTTGATGGATATTGGACGCTAGACGCTTCAAAAGGAGTCCAAACAATGTCAACTTTATTTCGATTCTTTTACTATTTGCCAAGTATGCTTGTCATGTGCATCTCACGTGTTTTACATGATTTTGTGCCGCTACGAAATTAGGGGGAAATTCCGTTGCGCAGATCTCATGGAATTGAGTTTCTAGGTTCGGATAATAATTAACTCATTACTTAAAAAATAAAATGATTATTAATTAATTAATTGATTGACCCAACAACTTAATTAATGCATAACAGCTACTAAACAATTTATGATTGGACTTTGGAGAAGCATTCCATGGCCATGAGACTAGTCCGCCTAATAATATAAAATTAATGGTTGAGAGAAGACTTAACGCTTATGACTAGTATTAGAGTATTAATTATTATTATATTTAATGTACTAATTAATTATTCAAAAATTAATTTATTTACTATAACTCTGCTTAAGAATACTCTCGATTCAATTGAGTTGAATAAGTCTCAAAATAGTGTACTCTAATTAAAATTTAATTCCTCATTTCATGTTCTAGGCACCTAGCTAGCTACTATAATCGTACTGCAAAATGTATATATTTATTGGTGCATAGGCACAATTTTGATTCCTAGTATCAGAAAGTCATTATGATCAGCCATGTGCATGAATGTTTAAATAAACAAAACATTAAAAATGAGTTTCTTGATTAGGTACTAGACTTTCTAATAATTCTACAATCAGAATATTAGTTTAATCCCACTAGCAAATTTACTTTGAATCGACGTAAATTATCTTTTTATTTTTTTTACATTTATAATTAATAATTAAATTCCTTAATATTTTTAAAACATTCAATGATATTTTCAGGATTCAACCCTCTAACTGCTCTACTGAGAGAGAGCGATTGGTAGTTAGTACCATTGTGCTCTTGTCAATTTGGTGCATTTTATGTTAAATAAAAGAATATTACCAATGAGTCGTCGTTCAGATGGTATCATCATTCCTATCACAAAAGGATAATTTGTCTTGAAAATGTTAAAGATAGTTTAATTGTTGTCCGATTGTGTGAATATATGAGTGAGTTCATATGTTGTACTTTATAAAATTAAAAAAAATAAAATATAAAATAAAGAGTTCTTTTAAAGCGAATCCCAACAACATCAGTGAATGCATGATACGTTATCCTAACTGTTTAAGGTAATTTTGACGATAAACTTATTTTTTATGAACCCAAATCTATTGTCCTAAATATTGTCCTATCTCATATTTATATTTAATTCAATAGTTTTATTACATTTAAGTATATTAACTGTAAAAATTAATTATAATTTTTTTTATAAAATACAACTATTAAATTAAATTAAGACGATATATGGGACAACATTTGCAACATTTTTTATTACCCATGAAAAGTTTAAAGTTGCGATAATTATGAAAAGCATAGAGCAGTAATTAACTTTTACCACTGAATTACGGACAGAAATAAAAATAGTACTCCACGCATTTGGCAGTCGGAGTTAAAAAAAGTCCGGAGAACTCTTGAAAATCCAACCTTTAGCTAGCCGCGATGTTTGAATTTCCTGTCATAACTTTCACACACTGATGTTTCCTGAACTTTTTTTCCCACTGGACTGAAAATCTTAAACTCACTACGTTCTTCTTCGCAGGGAAAATGAGCTAGTGGAATAAAATTATTCCACTAGCTCCATTGATGCTCCACTGTAAAACTTGAAGGACATAGAAATGGAAGGTGCCACAAACAGCACAAATGACCGGTATGCGAAGCTCATGGAAGGAGGATCTTGGTGGAACCAATTCCGGCACGGGTCCAACCCTTGGATGGCCAGATATGCCTACGGCTTGATGTTTCTTGTTACCAATTTACTCGCCTGGGCGGTTCGTGATTATGGGACAACCGCTTTGACAGAAATGAAGAGTAAGAGTTTATTACATTCTAAAGTAGGAAATTTTTCAATAAGAGTCTCATTTTCATTTTCTTAATTGTAGAATTAAATGAAATATCATCTATTATTATAATGTCACGAGACTCGCAATTATTAAACTAACCAAGTGTTTGAGTAAGTGTGAGAAGAAAATGATATCTTATTAATTATTAAATTTTAAAACTGGAATTTCTTTGTAAAATAGATGTAGTAATTTCATTTGATGTGGTAGCAGGATTAAAAGAATGCGAAGGAGGTGTAGATTGTTTGGGTGCTGAAGGAGTTCTGAGAGTGAGCTTGGGATGCTGTGTATCCTTTTCATGGAATTGTATCATATTCGTAGTTCATAGGTGTTGGAAACCTGGCTAGCTCCTTTGATGGCTTTTTAATCCGAAAATAAGAGTTGTATTTGACTTGTTTGACTTTTTTCAAGCATATTAAGGATCTAAGGTTTGGAATTGTGGAGTAAGCCTTAACATAATACTAGATTTTCTATTTCACAATGTTTCTTTCTACTGCTGGTACCTCAAAGTTGCATGAAGGTAGAGAATTCTGGCATTCTGGGTGGTGGCCTGCTAAGATTTTCTTGATGATTTTCTTAGTGGTGCTGCCCTTCTTTCTTCCTCCAGCAATTATTCAGATCTACGGTTGGTTTCTTTTCCTCTAAAGTGCAAAAAAAAAGTGGTAAATAAGTGCATCTAATGAACTAAATCTTTTGCAGGGGATATTGCGCATTTTGGTGCTGGGTATGAACTAATTAATCCTCTTCTATTTTTCCTTCTCCATTTAGAATCATTATACTCCTTGTATTCCACAAAAAAGAGTCCAATTTGCAATACAAAACTAGAAGAATAAATTTTTTTTAAAAACAATGTCCTTAAATTTAATATCACAATTTCAACATCATGACATTGTTACTTATGTCTTTTATATTTGTAAAATTTTCAAATATAACTCTTTTCTCGGAATGGCGGGAGTAATAAATTTGAGATTTAAGCTCGGCATCTTAGCCAGCTCATAAGAATTGCTTACATCTCTTTTATGTTTATGATTTTTGACAATTCTTGCAGGGTTTTTCTATTGATTCAGCTAGTGAGCATTATCAGCTTCATTACATGGCTAAATGATTGTGTTCAGTCAGAAAAATACACCGAGAGATGGCAAGTTTCTTCTGATTAAAGCAGATTCAATTAGATCTTCTAATTAAAGCGAAAAACAAAAAGCTTAATTACAGCAAGATTGAGCTGATCAATGGTTTATATCTTTTAAATATGTCCCAAAAAATGTTCCTGTATACTAACCTATGGAAAGATTTGAACTGCAGCCACATACATGTGATGTTACTTTCAACTAGCGCGTACATTGTTTGCATATGTGGGATCATATCAATGTACATCTGGTACGCTCCCCAACCGTCGTGCCTCCTTAACATTTTCTTCATCACCTGGACTCTAGTACTCCTTCAACTCATGACAAGTGTATCTCTCCACCCGAAAGTATGTTCCTAATCTGCCCTTCTGTTTAGTTCATTCATCCGAATTTGTCCTAGAAAAAAAGTTCCAATTTTGGTCGTCCTTAGTAATGGCCTGATACAGGTTAATGCTGGTTTCTTGACTCCTGGATTTATGGGCCTTTATGTGGTTTTTCTCTGCTGGTCTGCAGTTAGAAGGCATGGTTTCAGTTTTTTACTGTTATTTTTTCACTCTTTTACATTGATAAATTGTTTTTAAAAGCCTTCAAGAGTTGTGAAATATTTATCTAATTATATTTGCTCTTTGCAGTGAACCACCAGAGGCCAAATGTATTAAGAAAACAGAAGCTGGAACTAAAGGAGACTGGCTATCCATTATTGTAAGTACTATACTTCTTTGAAAATATTATCGGAGGGATATGTTTTTGTTCCATGTGAACATGTCTACCCCTAAATATAACGAGTGTTTAGATGTTGACAAGACGGTGAAATTATGAAGTTTAGGTCTGTGGGTCCCTGTCGATTTATACTATCATTAATAAAAATTAAACTTTTTTTTTTTTGCAAACGTGACTCTTTTTGTGAGACAGAATGAGTATTAGAAAAACTAGATTTTAGAGTTATGAGAGCTTACGGTTGAACTATTTGACGCTTTCGCAAGAATAACAGTAGGTCTCTTATCTTTACAGAGCTTTGTTGTTGCAGTAGTTGCGATGGTTATTGCAACATTTTCAACAGGTATAGATTCGAAATGCTTTCAGGTAAACATCATTCGACCTCTTCAATTAGTTAACGATTTAATTAGCCACATAAAGACGTACTTATCTGAGAACTAAATCTGCAGTTCAGGAAGGATGAGAAAGAGGACGAAGATGAGATTCCATATGGTTATGGATTCTTCCATTTTGTTTTCGCAACTGGAGCAATGTACTTCGCAATGCTATTGATTAGTTGGAATACTCATCATGTCACCCAAAAGTAAGTTCCTAAACCACACAATTCTTCAACTTTTCTTACTTGATAAATGCAGAATAAATTGTTGGCTTAAGATCAGGGGAGTAAACCAGCTGAGCTAAGATGAGCTTCTTGAGCTCGGCTCATTAAGACAAGCGAGCATTTCTTCAAGCTTGACTCGTTTAACGACACTAACTAGCTTAAACGAGCTCTTAATGAACCGAACCCAATCTTATTATGAACAATTTGAAATATTTTATTTGTCTAGCCTCAATGAGCCGATTTTATTGTTCTCGAGCTCGGTTCGTTTATTTAAATGAGTTTTTTTTCTAATTGGGTTCGTTAAGCTAATTAAGCTTCTTATTGAGCTCGAGCTCAACTTTCAAGTTTCAACAAATCTCCTTCAGATTATGAGAGGAATTATACACGCTCAACTTAAATTTTACGTTTTTGCAGGTGGACAATTGATGTTGGTTGGACCAGCACTTGGGTTAGAATAGTAAATGAATGGCTGGCTGCTTGCATTTACAGTAAGTACACGAAAAAAAAAGGATTTTAAGATTGTTTAAACATTAAACAAGCAACATGTTTTAAGTTTGAAGTACCTTGTTACATAGGGAAACAATATCTTCAATCAATTTCTTACCAGTTGCACTCCACTGCAAAGGTTAAAAAGATGAAAATTTTGCTATACGGTGAAATCCAATCCAATTAGAAAAATTTAGAGTCCAAATATCATTTATGTGGAACATATAACTAAGAATGATCATATTTCGCAGTTTGGATGCTGGTGGCTCCGATTCTATGGAAACACAGACAAGCAGCTGTGTCATCGTCAGAGGCAGTATGAAATTTTTTAATCCGTATGGCATCCTCGTACGTTTAAGGTGGGAAAGAATCTTCATCGTCCTAATGACGACTGTCATCTCGGTTGAATATCATTAGGGGCAACTAAATTACTAACCTGATTTGTTCCCTTTTCCAAGCGGAAAGGATATTAGCCAATTCTTCAGTCATGCACACACAGTCACTACATGTATCTCAGTTCTTTATGATTTGAGAAACATGGCTTGCTATATGTAAATACTACTGATATTACAGTTGGTTACACTCACGAAATGTCAGATAGGGTGAAACAAGACTTTCAACATGCAGCATTCTCTCACGTATGGCAGACTTGCCATTGGATTTCTTTTTTCAGATAATCTTCATGCACATTCTGCAAAACATAATCATCTTCGATCTGAACCTTCTGAGTTTGAATAACAGAACGAGTCATAATTTAGGATCTTCAAATTCTTCACGTAAATTAGGTGCATCCGGGGGGGAAACTCACGTTTTCATAGTAAGGGAAAGTCAACAACTTAATCCAACTATGAATCCCATTCTCCTCCTTCTCTATCGTCCATACGTCAAGTACATTGTTGGGATTTTGTTGGTCTATAAGGAAGGCCAGACTTCCTCTAAACACCTCCATCCGTACATCTCGATACGATTCATATTTAAAAGTTAAAAAGGAATTGTAAATCCAAACTTTTCATTAGAAAAATCAAAACTAAGAGCTTTGATTGTGTCTAGTTTAGCCAATAGCCAATAAATAGATCCATTCAAATGGAAGGAGGGCTTATATATAGGGAACCACTATTTTCATTAGATATTTTGCTAGCATGTGATTATTAGTCGATTTGCAAAAATCACATACTGGTAATAATAACTAGATAGATGTTCGATTGGTCATTAAGAAATTATGAGATACACCCACAAAAAATTTAAACTTTTTTTATGTTTGCCTTTTATCATTTGAAAAATTTACGCATAACCGACCAAAAATGAGCCTAGCAATAAGACCAATATAAAAATGTAATTGAAGTATTTTCTTTGCGTATTCATATGGGTAGGACCTAAAGAAAAAAATTGTGAAAAATATCAAATGTTCCAACTCCCATACGAGAAACCAATTACCTATATAAACAAATAATTATAAAACTTGGATTGTGTTCGATATGATAAATAAGGAAAAGGCAGTAAATTGGCTTAAATAATTCGGGCTCAATTTGTGTTGTCTTAAAAGAGTAACCAAAAAAACATAAACACTTTTTTTTAAAATTACTCTTATCTTCTCAAATTGCTATACGTCTATTAATATTTGAAATTGTAATCTTTTTATTAATATTTGAAGTTAATAGTTCAAAATGCATAGTCAATTTGATATTTAAATGGGTCTAAAATAATTTCTCCTAAACTCAATAATTTTTAAAAACTTATATATCTCAAAAACTTAGTACTCAACTTGTTTACAACCAACCCATAAGTCCACTTTCTCTATACTATTAATCTTGAAAACCTTGCTCTCGGCTTTCTGACTCTAAATTGCAGTACGGTACTCAATCGTCATGCTATCATGACTGGCTCAATCACTCAAAAATGCTATATTATCTGTTTTATCTATTATACTCCCTCCATCCCCCATAACATACATTTGACAATTAAGTGACAATAATTTTAAAGTGAATGAAAAGTATATTAGAATATTATATTTTCATAATATTTGAATTATATTTAAATGGCATATAAATTCACTTTTAAAAAATTGAATAAAATAATACAATATATATTAATATACTATATATTTTTTCATGAATCTTAAATTTGTGTCGTACAATCGCTATTGCGTCGTGAACTAGCGGTCATATGAAACTTGCCCTAATGTCCGCGCGCTTTTTCACGTCGTCAAGCACCTGCCATTTTCTTGGGCATGCACCGTATCAAGGAAACTTGAATTGTCGCCGAACTGGCATTCCGTATTATCATAAGTCAAGAATTCATCATCTTCCAAGGTTGAAGGACACCCTTTCCCCCATCAATTTTATTTAACAAGAATCATCAAAATATCCAACATAATAGACGACAAATAATATTGTCCTCCTACACAAACCATACCTGGATTATAAATTTGATATTTTTAAAGGTACGAAGTGGTCGAGTTTACTGTATACATGCATGGAGGTTTGACCTGCATTTCTATGAAGCTCGCGAAGGTGACGGTCCTCAAGGTGAGTCCAGTGAGCATAAGTTCTATTTCGGTCATCTTCAGGAACAGCCACATCTACCATCAAATTTCAACAAGAAAGATTCAAGAAATTGGTCCCTTGGGTTAAGCTGTAACAGTACATAGTGTTGAGAGATAATTACTTGTAGTGTTTCCCTCGCATGGAATCTCCGGTACTGCAGAAGAAGAAGAGGATACCTCGCTGTTGGTGCCATGCGGCAAACACCGCCCCTCACGAGCATGAATAGTGGTGGATTCTGCTTCTCATGAGCAAACAAGAGCTATTACAAGAAACCACCAGATGGTAGTTGTTAACCCGATTCTGATCAAATAAAAGATAAAGATATTTCTTAGTTATCATTTATGTAACTATCTAGTTACAGTTCTTATCAAGTTATAACTCCTTTATTACTGTTCTTATCAAGTTGTAACTCCTCTACTATAAAAAAATGAACTGATGTTCTCTGTTTCATAATATATCAATATCATTATTAATAAAATATTTTCTTTATTCTCTCCATTATTATCATGATATCAAGAGATTTAGGTTTTTGATCCAAAAATTATTTTGCTTCCGCTGCCGCCGCCGGCTTTCTTAGCCGTCGGCGGAAATCTTAATTTTATTAAACCCTAGCGGCTTACTTTTTTTTCGGTGGATTTTGTTCTTCCACCACAGTTATTTTTTTTTTCGGTGGAGATTCTGAATACGATGGAAGAATTGAATGCTTCCTCTACAGAAGCTGATGGATGGCTACCTACTACTCGTCTGAACCAATTTAAGATTTCGACTCTGTTTTTCTAAACCTTGTTGCCAAACTTCATGCAATGAAAAACAAGTATATGGCGAACCCACATAATGTGACCTCAAATATCAAGGT
>JAUMHB010066567.1:0-13819 GCA_032359685.1 Pittosporum tobira | reverse complement strand
TGTGTGTGTGTGTGTGTGTGTGTGTGTGTGTGTGTGTGTGTACAATCTATTTATTTGATTTTTTTAACATGCTAATTTTCAATGTAAAAAAAATAAATAAATTACTATTGACAAAACAACTATTAACAGAATTTTACCCTCCACAAATGTTGTTATACCTTAAAATCGATAGTACGTATTACTTGTTATCGTGAGTATGATAATTAATATGAAAAATATATTTTAAAAAAGTAAAAAATTGTATTATATCTTGTACAATTAATATTTTTAACCAAATAATATTATTTTATTATAAATTATTAAATAACATAACGTTATTTTATCTTAAAAATATTAATTTTTTAACTTTATTGAATATAATATACTGAAACTACCTTGATTTTAAAATATAATATTATTGACTTATTCTAAATTAATTAATACTAGTAATATACCAAGATGGAATACCTGTCAACGACATCTACTCATTTTTCTATTATGCAAATATTAAGGGCATGTTTGGTAGTTTTAGTGGTAATTTATTAAATTATAGTTTATAGTTTATAATTTAAATTTTTATTTAAATTAAATTTAAATTATAAATTTAATTTTTTAAATTTAAATTTAATTTATTATAATCTATCAAATATAATATTTTATTATATTTGAATATTATACGTCACCTTACCTTCCTGTTCTCTCCCAAATGGGTTTTATCATGGTCTCCGACCAGATACTATATTTTATCTCTCCTCATTCTTCAATTAAAAACCCCCGTAAACCCGCGCCTTTAACCTCCACCCTAACCTACTCCTGGTGGGCACTACGCACCCCACCGCCGTTAACATTACGTGTCACACAGCTGGCTCTCCTAAACCTGACGTGTTACGCTGAGAGAAAAGGTGCGCATTCACGGGTACGGCGCACGTTAGCTTTTCGCGCTTATTTTATTCATTTTCCCACCGCTTCCGGTCTCTGCTCTGCTACTCTTAAAATACACTTCTGAATCTTCTCTCTTTTTCTTTTGGTCTCCCTCTTTCGTACTTTTCTCTCTATCTCTCTCTCTCTCTCTCTCTCTCTCTCTCTCTCTCTCTCTGTTAAAGCAGCTTTTGTCAGTTCCCAATCTCGACGCAGCTCCATCAGCTCAATCCAGCTATGAAATTCGAAATTTGCTGTGTTTTTTTACACTAATTCAATTTTGATTTCTGTTAAAATTGACGATCAAATTGTCAGAATTTTCGAAAAGTGAGTTTGAGTGGATGATCAGCATTTTATTTTTACTAGAAACAGCCTCGACAGTGAAATACGGGCCTTGCGCAAGCACACGTTTGTTATCTGCGTTTCGTTTCTTTGTAAGGTTTTAAAACTTTGACAAAGATTGAAATGAAGTGATTTTGAGATACATGGATTGATTATTTGCATGGTTGGTTAATAATCTCTATTTGTTTTGTTTTTTCTAGTGCAAAACGACAACAGCGTGAAGCGGTTGATACTTCATTGAGTTTGAACATGGAATGTGTTGATTTCTAGTTAAAATTTGAACTTTATTGTATCAAAAATTAGGGTTTTGTGGGTTTGTTTTCGGAAGAGGTTGAACGAGAAAGAGAAACGAAGCTTAGTTTGTTGTTGATCACGTGAGACTTGTGAAGATGCCGCATAGAACGACTTACTTTTTTCCGAGGCAATTTCCTGACCGGAGCTTAGATTCACTGGATCACGAGAAGATCACAAAAGCGAGCTCATTTAATGGCGATAGTGACAGGAAAGCGTCCAAGGAAGAAGTTGTAAAAGTTGGTGGGAAAGGTACGACTGTATCTGACCGAAGTGTCACGGGAGATACAGCTCGCGGAAAGCAATTGGCGGCTTTTGTGAATTGGTTGGCTGATAAGAAAGGAGAAAGGAAGCCGTCTAGTCATGTGAGATTCTCGTTAGGCGGTGACTGTTACGATGACGATGAACATCAGGTCTTGCTCCCACCGGAGGAGGTGGAGCTGCCACCAGTGGCTGAGGTTGTTGAAGGAAATAAAGAACGCGGTCTCGAACAACAGGTTGGAAAAATATTACTCTCTTTGTTTCCAAAATTAGATATAATAATAATTATTATTTTAATCAGTGAATACCAAAATTAGTTATGTTTTTCTAATTGCATAGTGTAAATTGATGAATTTTGTAAACCAACTTTTATTATATTTTAAGTAGATCGAGTGAGTCATATTACGTTGTTACTACTTGTTAGCTAATGTCGGGTTTATCTGTAAAATCATACTGTATTTCCTTAAAAGCCAGCTATATCTCTAATTTGGAAATATATTGTCAACTGTTCAATCAATTGTTTAAGTTCGCATATACTCCGTATATAATATCTTCACATACTTATGATCTTTCTGGATAGCAAATGTTTTCTACACACAATCTTTGAATATATACTTACGTTTTATCTCATTTCAATTCGTGTGTGTGCTCCTGGATGTTCATAAACAAAACCATTTGTTCAAAAGTATAAGAGCAAAATCAGTTTTTATTTTGTCCCAAAATATAAGAGCGAAAATGAATTTTGAAAACACTTCTACTACAAATACGATTGTTACTAAAAACCCAGGTGGATAATATATAGACCTTGATTTGTATTCCGAGGCCAGTCGTGTGGTGGTGGAAGTTGTATCTAACGAATTACCTGACGGCCTGACCCCTCCTGTAAAAGGATTCTTAGGTAGGTGTTTTTGGAAGTGGTCACCACATGCGGAGCCCTTGCTACCGGGAGGTCTCATCATTGCTTTCATCGTACTAGTGATTTGTATTGATTTTTACTCCAAATGGAAAAATATTTTTCTAAATATTTAACTTTTAAGCAAAATGCTTTTATATTTTGGAACAAATGGTGTAGATCTTAATTTGGAATATTTTCTTCATATAGGTGTCGTTGCATAGATTGTCAAGTGGGAATAGTTATGCTGGGCATCTGGAGACGGAGGAGACTGGTGGCTATAAAGGTCAGGGTTTTGAACGGCAGGTTTCATTGCATAGGCTGTCAAGTGGGAGTAGTTTTGCTGGGGAGGTGGGGAAAGAAAGGGGTTTTGACCGGCAGGTGTCCCTGCAGAGGTTGTCAAGTGGGAGTAGTTGTGCTTGGAGTTTGTTTTCTGGAACTACATTGGATGGGAATTTGTCAAGCTGCATTTATAAGGATTCGACGACGACAGTGAAGGAAGAAGAGGAAGAAGGTGGAGAAAGTTTAGCACGGAAGTTACGGGAGAGCTATTATCTGCAGCTTGCTCTCGCCAAACGGCTTACTCAGCAAGCAATCCTAGCTGGTCAGCCTACACTTCTGCAACAATTTGGAGGAGAATGTGCTGATGTTGAAGCTGTCTCGTACCGTCTCTGGGTACTCTCTCTCTACACACACACACACACACACAAAAATAAATATACATACTGGAATTCATACTAAAATCTTATCCAAGAGGCCATACTCTCATTATTAACCATGTTTAAGTTTTTATGTTTACCAATAAAGTTTAAGGCTCAAGCTACGTTTTCTCGTTAGCTTTGTGTTTGTGATTCTGTCTTCAGCTTACTCTGGTATCTATGTAATTACATTCAGTTTGTAGTTTTTCTGGGACATTAATGCTCTGTTTGGTATGTAAACTGGCATGTAAAGAATGAGGGGCAGCAAAAGAAAGAAAAAAAAAAAAAAGTAGGTAAAATTAAAAGGGACACCCTCAACGAATAGTCACCTATTACTACTGCTCTAAATTCAGTGCCAAGTCCATGTGAAAATTAAGTTTTGGTGTGGTGAATTTTTTCTTATTATTCTCCTGTATGTTGCCTGACAGACATTGTCCAATATACAATTATATCATAATTTTTTGGTAATTAAAGTGAATGAATTAAGTGGAAAATCAGGATGTTCTTTGCTGCTTTTCCAACTCAAGTTGTTTTGGTTCTGTTATCTCCCTGGCAACATCTTCAGCAGAGATCATCCTCATACTGTAAAATTCTCATTTCGATCAGTGGACACCTGGGTGCCTGGTTAACTTGAAAATTGTAGTGCTCATTTGCTCAGCTACTCCACTGGGTGAACACCCATGTGCGTAGCAGGCTGCAAGATTGAACTTCTTTGCTTTAACCCAAATTTTGATTTGGTTTTAATACATCATGTAATTGAGTGCAAGAGGTCTGACACTTGGCACAGCGTGGGAAGGTTCAAATAAAATGTGTGGCTGAGTCTAAAACCTAGGGTTTATAATTTTAAGTTCTTATCAGCTAATGGTCTAATGCATCACGATAAATGGATAGTGCTTGTTAATTTAACGTCATGAAATATGTTGAATTGGTGTTGTGAAATATGTTGAATTGGTGAACTAGTACTCCCTCCTCCCCTGCCCATTAACAGATTCTATTTTTCTATTTTTCGATTCCATTTTAGATTTTTCTATTTTTTGTGACGTACCAAAGTAAGAATCCACTTTCAAAGTTATCAAAATCTCATTCTATTTGTGTTAGTTGTGGTGTTGACCATCATATGAAACTGAAAATTTTCTCAGAAGTTAGACTTCTTAAAGAAGCCTCTCATATTGGGATGAAGTATTTGAACTACAGGCGGACACCTGTTTTATTTCCCCCCTTTTTAATCTCTATACACATTAAAATGTATACATATCTACTAATGTGCACAATCATCTATTGTTTCAGGTTAGTGGTTGCTTGTCATATACTGATAAGATATCAGATGGATTCTATAACATTCTGGGAATGAATCCATATCTGTGGTTGTTGTGCAATGAACTGGAGGATGGTAAGTGCATGCCCCCTTTGAAGGAACTTAAAGCTGTTGAGCCTGGTGATACGTCAATGGAGGTGGTTCTAGTCGATCGATATGGGGACTCTCGACTTAGGGAGTTAGAAGATAAAGCACAAGAGCTATATTTTGCAGCGGAAAACACGTTAGTGTTAGTGGAGAAACTTGGAAAACTTGTGGCTGTCTATATGGGGTAGGCTTAACAGTCTTGTTAGCTTACTTAGTAACTTGCCGATCCTTTGTCTGCTTTTCTGTAAATGTGTTTAATTATTATAAAATTTAAGGGGCTCTTTTCCACGGGAGCAAGGTGATCTTAACATGCGGTGGAAATTGGTCAGCAAGAAATTAAGGGAACTGCAGAAGTGCATTGTGGTCCCCGTAGGCAGTCTCTCTATGGGCCTTTGTAGACATCGTGCTATTCTGTTCAAGGTGAATTTTTCTTCTTTTACGGGTGTCTGTTTCATTCTGTTTTTCTTTATCTCTTCCACTCAACAGTATCTATCTTCTCACTCCTCCCTGTTTTCTTTCTGTCAATACAATTCTAGGTAAAATTATAATTATCTGCTCATATAGTTTGTACCATATCTGAGTAAATAGAAATCTAGACTGTACCATTTCTACTTTTCAAATTTTAATAGAGTTTTGCCACTTGGCCATAATAATCATGAGTTCTAATGATTGAGTCATGTCATTCATAAGTACTATGGTATCCTTTTGTGTTTAGGTAACGTAGCATGACTATGTAAGGTGAAAAGAAACAGGACAAGAATACTAATGGGTTAAACTATTTTATGCACAGAAATTGGCAGATTCCATAGGTCTTCCTTGCCGGATAGCTCGAGGATGCAAGTATTGTGCTTCAGATCATCGCTCTTCATGCCTTGTTCAAATTGAGGATGACAAGAACTTCCCAAGGTCTCATATGTCCTCTTATACATCATTCTCTCACTTCTGCTGCCGTAATTATATATTTCCTAATTATCATATCAATAGTGGTGTGCTTACTTCACTTTCTTATATTTTCTCTTCCTTATCGGAAGATTAATAGAGGAAAAGGGAACTTTTTTCAGTCTTACTCTTACATGTACTGCTCTAGTGTTTCAATTTACTGGTTCTTTCTTTTGCCAAATTTGTAGGCCTATTTCATATATTCACTCTTTTGATATGTTTTATGTTTCTTATTGTCTTGAGCATGTTATTTGTGCTTTTGGCTATTGTAATAGTGACGCAATACTGAATATGAACACAGAATGACATCTAGTTACTATATATGCGTGACAATTCAAGCACATACATAAATATGGCATGAGGATGTATTGATGCACTATTATTTTCAAGATATTAAAATTGATTGCATCAATGCTACATTAGACATCATAAATGTTTCTAACTATTAATCATGTATGTCCCTCTATCATAATTATCTCCTTTTTCTCCTGCGTATGCCCTTTATGTAACTGTTCTCTTTATCATTCTTTTTTTTGGTATGACATATGTCCATAGTTATACTTATCCTTTTATTTATGTATTTATTCTCATCAGTGGGTAGAGGGATGTCGTGCACTAAGAGCAGGAAGATATTGAATACTTTGGTGACACGGTCATGTTCCTTGCCAAACAGAAGCCTTGTGTACTACCTGTGATAGCTACTGTGCTAGCTACCATTGTGGGTAGAAGGGACATAAAATATAATATACAACCCTATATTGGTCATAACATCTCTATGGCAGTGCCTCGACTGAGATTATAAAAGGTCAAAACAGCTATAAGATAATGCCTCAACTGATGCTACTTTTTAAAAAAAGTTTGGTTTATTATCAAGGTGGTGTCTACAACAAGATAATATCTCTCTGTTAAGTTGCGTACCTGATTCGATCCCAACACCTCTCTATTAGAGGATGAGAGGAGTACCATTAGAGCTAGAGCTCCTTGGTCAATTGACTCTATTAATAAGGGAAAAATAGTGAATGTAATGGCGATACCATGTCATCATGTTTCATTTGCCTACGCTTCCCTCTTCCATGATTTGTTTTGATGAGTACCTCTCTTCAATTATGTGAGTGATTGATGTGATATTGTGGTGTCACCGTTACAATCAATAATTTTTTTACCAATCACAATGGTGGTTGAATAATTGCCTCCACTAGGGCTTGAACACATGACTGCCCCAATATAGGAAAGGGTGTGATACTATTTGAGTTAAAGTTATTGCTATTAACAAGTGTTGGTTTTAACAAGCATACTTCTTTTACATTATGCTCCATCCGTCTAAAAAAAGATAAATAAAATATGAAAAGTATGTAAATTAATAAAATTAAAGTATGCAAATTAATAAAACTAACTTTTTAGGAGAGAATATATTTTTTTGACAAAATTGTCCTTGCAAGTTGCAAGTGTATTTTATAATGATAGAGAGAGAAAAAGAGAGTTTTGATATGACATAAAGTGAGAATAAGAAAGTAATTACAAACTAAAAGTGGTAGATTAAGTCATTCTTTTTTGGACAATGAAAAGCGTACCTGGGTTCATTATTTTTGGAACAGAAGGAGTATTTGTTAGAGAATATAATATTAATTATAGTCATATAGTTAATATTATATTATAGTATTTATAGTAGTTCTAGTATTAGTATTTATGGTATTAAAATTAATTAGTTTTCATCTTAGAATAAGAGGAGGTTAATTGGTCTATAAGTAAACTTGACCCTCAAGTGTATGCCTATATAAGACCTCATATGTATTCCATAATTCTCAAGTTATATTCATATAATATTGTTCTTATATTGTTTCAATATATGACTTCTTTTTATATTATGTTTGTTGTTTATATTTTCATATAACCTCTAATATGGTATCAAGAGCTTATCATAAACCCTAGTCACTTTTGTTGGAGAAGGGTTATAATTATTTTCGTTTTTTGGATTTTGAAAAAATTTAAGACTGTTCCTATTACCGTTACTCCTACTGCTACTCTTACTGCTATTGTTACTGCTACTGTTACTGTTACTGTTAGTACTATTGCTTTTGTTATTGCTACTGCCTATGTTTTCGAGCTTTACTGAGGAGTTTGGTTTTTGGGACATACCATGACGTCCACGTTTTTAGCTTGATTGTCGTTGGCTATGTTATGATGTCATTGGTTACTATTTACTACGTTTACTAGTTTCAGTCTTTTCATGCAATAAGTTAAAAAGTCGTTCTATAAAACTTTTAACTTGAATGGGGATGTTAGAGAATATAATATTAATTATATTTATATAATTAATATTATAGTAGTTCTAATATTTATGGTATTAGAATTAATTAGTTTTCATCTTAGAATAAGAGGAGGTTACTTGGCGCATAAGTAAACTTGACCCTCAATTTAAGTATGCCTATATAAGACCTTATATGTACTCTATAATTCTCAAGTCATATTAATATGGTTTTATTTTTATATTGCTTCAATATATGACTTTTCATTATAATATGTTTGTTGTTTATATTGTCATATAAATTCTAATAATATTGATTCTTTTTTGAACTTCAACTATTTTAATGGGTGTTTCATAAGTATCAATATGCGCCCTCATAAAGAACTCTAAATTTAATACTAATGTCTGTGATATTGTATCTGTATCCCATAGAGATGTGAGACGGATACCTTACTGTCTGGCATCTGTGCTTCCTAGGCGACTATATGAACTGTGTGTATGGGCTTCTAGATTTTACCATGATATTAGGATCTTGAAGGGTTGAATACATGGAGGTTAATTAATTTATCATAATGTGTTTCATATGAGGTGGTACTTTTATCGAAATTTGATCTGTTTGCGACTGAATTAGGTTTCCTTTAGTTGGTGTTATGCTCTTCTAGTGTGCATTTATCTTTTGGATCTCTGTTGTATGTTATAGAGTTTTCTTTGTAACGCACCTATACTTTGTAACAGGGAGTTTGTAGTTGATCTAGTGGGGGAACCAGGAAATGTCCATGGTCCGGATTCCTCGATCAATGGAAATGTACTTTCTCCAGTGCCTTCACCATTTCGGATTTCTTACTTAAAAGAATTTCAACAACCTTGCATGAATGATGCGTCATTTTGTCAAGTCCTCAAGTCAAAAAACGCTTGTGCTCCTCCTGGAGACCCTCTTTATCAGGGTATGTTTTCTATTGTGGACCTTGAAATTTGTTAATCAATTTCCCTACGTGTCAATAACTGAAAGCTAAATGGCGATTTGGGCTGATGATACACTTAATTATCCATAAAACTGTATCTGGTGTGTCTGGTGGCGTGTTCGTGCACCTGGTGATTTACCCGGTGATCACCTAACCCTAAGTGTAGGGGCTGCGGGTCCATCATTATCGAAAAGAAAAATAAATAACAAATCCATAAAACCGTTGAATGATGACCTAACAATCCTTTATTATGTCTTCGATATGGGTTCTGAGTAGATTCTGTGGTACATATTAATGATCAAACTATGTCTGCCAGATCTAGAACCCAAATTTTATAATCCGTTGTTGCTCTATTTGTTGAGTTACTGCCACAGCAAACAGGGAAATCAAGGCATAGTAGCAGTTATTATGGTTATATTTCTTTTGAGATAGAAAAAAGAATGTAAGAAAAACAAGATTAGGGTCTGTAGGAATTGTGGAATATGAACATTTTTTGATTAAGCAGATTGACTTCTTTTCTTCTGCACAAGGTTGCTTACTTGTTGATGATATGGTTTTTGTTGTTTTCCTCCTCAAACCTTCTAGAAGCGTTTTTTTTGGTTAGTTCTGTTAGGTTCACAGTTTGCATTATGCAAATACCCAAGTGGGTTTTATGCTAACAATTTAAGTAATAATAGCATGAAAAAACTGTGAGTTGCCTATGGAAATTGTTATTGTACATAACATATTTTACTTTCTCGGCCATTTGGGGAAGATCATTGACCTTCACCCCTCACTCTATAGCGCAATATATGAAATCATTGGCATAAATCATCTGGGATCTCGAGATCTCAGGACATTGCTTGTAATCATTGGACTTGAGATTAAGCTTTTTTCAGGCCGCAAGAAAGAAGAGTGTTTAGAGGAGGATGCTAGCTTGCCTGAAAATGGAAAAGAAACAATGTATAATCCATTTAATGAAGAGTATAGTCCATTTAATCAAGATGCTGGTGGACTGGTATCACTTGAAACTGTAGATGCTGCTGCGGGTTACAGTAAAGATATTGTTGTATCCGATAGTACATTTATAAGCACAGCTGTCATACAACCACCTAATCTGAACTCTGGACAATCAGATCTACTGGAGATTGAGGGTAGACTCGAGAAACAAGGGAAATTTCCTTCTGTAACTGTAAGATACTTGAATCTTGAGCCTTCACTTGCAATGGATTGGCTTGAGATCTCATGGGATGAATTACATATCAAGGAGCGTATAGGCGCTGGTACTTTTTTTGCAAATATTTATTGGCTATAGTTTCCTTAAAGTATATCCAAATTGTACCTTTGAATGCTGATTGTGGCATGTAATGTACATATTTTCTTCACAGGTTCTTTTGGGACAGTTCATCGTGCTGAATGGAATGGATCGGTTAGTATTATAAAATTGCTATTAAACATGGATTGTCAATTTATAGCGATTTTAGCAGATGATCAAATATGCTATTGCATTATTATGCTTAAGTTTCATGCAATTGTACTGGTAACTAGTAAACAAATATGTACTATTATTGCAGGATGTTGCGGTCAAGGTTTTAAGCATTCAGGATTTTGATGATGATAAGCTAAGAGAGTTTTTGAGGGAGGTATGTAGTAAATTATACTACTAATATATAAATGTTGGCTCTGCCATTCGTAATGTAATTGGTGTGGTCTCTTGATTTGTTGTTATACTATGTTCTTTTGTATTTTGTAGCGTCCGTATGTATTTCTCACCCTCATGATGATATATAATACATTTTGACTAGTGGTGCTTCAATCCTTTTTTTTTTTCCTTAAAAAAATACTCTCTGAGTCCCTCCCCCTCCCCCTCCCTCCCTCCCTCCCCCACCAAAAAAAAAGCGCGGGCGACGTAGGGGCGAATATTAAGGTTTTATTTGAGACACTTGGTCATAATTTTTTTCATATGATTGTTTTTTTAACATTTAACTTTAAAGACTGATATGCATGATTGTAAATACATTCTTACAAATTCATAATGTGTGTAGTCTGTAGAGATAACAAATATATGTATTTCAATGTATCACCTAACATTGTTAAATTAGAGCTTTTAAGTGGAGCTATATTTTTCAAGTGACACCTGTGTTTTATCTGGCCATGACTTAAGCTGTGTTGAATTCTTTATTCTTTATTTTTTAAGGTTGCAATAATGAAGCGTGTCCGTCATCCAAATGTTGTTCTCTTCATGGGTGCTGTTACAAAGCGTCCTCATTTGTCTATTGTAACAGAGTATCTTCCTAGGTGAGCTCTTTGTCCATTTGTAAGATTGCCTTTTTTCTTTCCTTTTTTGATCAGATGGTATTTCATTCTAATCTCTTTATCTAAATTTGTCGAACAGAGGTAGTCTATACCGTCTCATTCACCGTCCATCGGCTGGGGAAACTTTGGATCCGAGGCGACGATTACGAATGGCTCTAGATGTGGTTTGTACTAAATAAATCTTCTTTGTATTTTATTCAACTAACTGCAACTGTTACAAATAAGTTTTGGTCTGTGATTTGTGCAGGCTAAAGGTATCAATTACCTTCATTGCCTTAGCCCACCTATAGTACATTGGGATCTTAAATCTCCAAATCTGTTGGTTGACAAAAATTGGACTGTGAAGGTATGGATTTCACCGCTAAGTAAATATCTTCTTCCAAACATTCAAGTTAGCGAATCAGGAAGTAACCTCGTGATATGTATCATGATTAGGTATGTGATTTTGGCTTGTCAAGGTTCAAAGCAAATACTTTCATATCTGCAAAATCAGTTGCTGGAACAGTAAGTCTCTTTGTCTCTCACGTTTGACGTGTGTGCCTGTCTGGATGGCAGAGCACTTGTCACTTTACATATAGAAAATTGGGGTAGGTACTATATTATTTGGTTATTCCCTCAGTTACGAAATATGAGAGTAAATTTGAAGCTCTAAAATCAAAATAGGATATTTTCAGATTCCAAATGGACATTAATCCATTTAAGTATTTGTTTTTTTAATTAATTGTATTAATCCATTTGAGTATTTGTTTTTTTAATTAATTGTACTTTTCAAGTAAGTTTACAAGTTCCACAGCTGTATTGTCTATAATCGAATGAATTCATATCAATTAAGCTTTGAAAAATGTTTCAATTTGACTTTCAAGAGTCAAAAATTATCTTACGTTTTGGAACGGACAGAGATTTTATGGACCGAACACTTTTCTTAATTCTATAGACAGACTGTCTTGATCTTTGTGATTTCCTTAAAAAAATAAAAAACAAAAAAAATCTTTTATTGATTGGCCCTCCCTGGTTCACTGTGCCATGTTCCATTGCCCCTTGTGTGCTTCAGTGCGAAATCATATTATCCATCTATTATTTTTGTTCATATAAGAATATTTGGAGATGCACCGGACAGATCTTCTAGAGCTTATAAAGAGGTTCCCTTTATTCCTACTGCAAAAAGAAAAGTGAACTTCTGCGTGCCCAGTGGATTAATGGTTAAGATGTACCCTTGCATGTAATAATGGTAGACTGTGTGAGATGACTGGACATGACTGAGACTGATCAGAAACTGTAATGGTTTTGTAGCTGCTTGTCAGCGTAATTCGTTTCCTTTCTCTCCTATCCATGTGTATTCTAACTTCTTCTTTTGGCCCCTATGGTTTACATGTATGATCAACTGTGGGACCTATAGATCCATCCTCAATAGAAAGATGTTTTGATCAATATCTTGCAGGTTCAAGATTTTCTTCGCAGTGCATCAATCAGCATGTAACACAATCTTGCTTTCCATTTCAGCCCGAGTGGATGGCCCCTGAATTCCTCCGTGGAGAACCCTCAAATGAAAAATCTGATGTTTATAGTTATGGAGTGATTCTCTGGGAGCTTGTTACGATGCAGCAGCCTTGGAGTGGACTTGGCCCTGCACAGGTTAATCATAATCAGTTTTTATTCATCTATTTCCAATTTATTTTCCTTGTCTTGTCATAATATGTTGAAGCAAGTATTTTGCTATTTTTGGTTGACTTAACCTTTTTAATTCTAAGGTGGTTGGAGCTGTTGCTTTCCAAAATAGAAGGCTTGCTATTCCACAGAATACCTCTCCAATTTTGTCTTCTCTCATGGAATCTTGTTGGGCCGAGTAAGAATGCATTCCTATATTGGATATTATTTCTATTGCTTTATAATGTTAAAAGTGGGTGCATTGAGAGTTTGCATCCAACATGAAACAGTGAGTTGTTTGGATTCCTTTCTGTTGAAACTTAGATAGATATGAGGCTTTAGCAATTTGGTTTCTGACACTTTGTTTGAATGTTTCTAATGAGAAGAAAGACAAAGTAAGAGAAAGTGTAGATGAGTAGGGAATAGAAAATGCAATTACTTTCTCCTTTGTCTCGGAGTTTATGAAAGGGGTGGAATAAAAAGAAACAGTTGAAATGTGGGTAAAATTGGCCCTGCTTCGTCTTCTAGATTCTTGCCATTTTTCAGACCGAAGATTTGGAGAGGAAGTGTTACTCTTTGGAAAACTCCCAGATGGGCATAATTTTTCAATTTTTTCTCATCTTCTGCCCCTTTACCCCCTTTTCAAACCCACGGTTATGACTTCCTGTAGGTATGACTTGTGCACAAATAATTTGTACCCAACTTAGGGTGTATTGGCAATTCCAATGCTTTTTTATCATATTCAAGAACTTGACTTGTTTCTAGACCATGTTCTTTCTTGTGATCTAGGAGTTCCAATGTAGCCTTTCCTCTAGGAATTAGTAGTTGCCGTAAGACCAGCACTGGCAACTTAGATTTGAAGGTCTCAGGGGTTTTAGTACCTCCAGAATTAGTCATGCAGTTATTGGTTTGGTTTTGTGTGTTTGGGTTGGGGGGGGGGGGGGGGGGGGG
>JAUMHB010066546.1:0-13822 GCA_032359685.1 Pittosporum tobira | reverse complement strand
TTAATATTTTCATATTAAATTATATATATATATATATAGTTCCTAAATTTTAAATTTTCTTATTATTAAAAATCTTCAAAACCTATATTTTATTAATCTTTTTTCCTATAAAATATCAACATTCTTATCGTAGGTCATAATATTAAATTTTTATATACATATAATATTAAATTTTTTTATACATACAAATAAATTCAAAATTTTAATTATAAGAACTTACTTTTATTTTATTTAAAAAAAATAAAATATACTTATATTAATTTAAAATAACATAATTGTTAAATTTATTTTAAAAAACTAAATATAAAAATACATTTTCAGACTCATTTTCATCTTACTTGTTAAACATCAAAAAATAAATCATTTTTTCAAAAACTATTTTCTCAGAAAATATTTTACCTATTTTCTATTTTCTATGAAACACGTTTTTCTTATATCAACCTTAATTTTATCCTCCTCCATAGGTTAGTTTCGAACATGCTAAAGACAACTTCGATAACTTCAAGCCGCTAGCACCCAAAAAAGAAAAAAGATAACTTTAGGCTGCTGTCCACTGGGCAGCCTCGACATACTGCTCCGCAAGTTTCTTCACTTTCTCACCTTCCTTGATAAGGAAACTCGCATTTTTATCTTTCGAGTGGTACTTCATGATTTTCTCCGTCGTCTTCCCTACGGCCCATCTATAATGCTCCACCGTGATTACCCCACTCTTGCAAAGTGGTCTGATGTGCTCTTTTATGTAAGCTTCCACCTGCATTCAAATATATTATAGTTTAAATAGAAATATTTTCTTCCCACGACCAGAATTAAACATTAACCATCAGTTTTTGGTACTACCTTCTTCTGTACAGAGTGGCAGCCATCAGGACACTTTCTGATATCATCCATCTTAGGTATCTTTCCTTTTCCTGATACATTTTTCTGAGACTGGTTGGGTTCATCTTCTCCACCAGCAGTGGGAGGTGCTACGGCCTTCACACATGTGCCTTTGTCTTTCTCAGATGCCTTCGATGTTTGACTTGATCCTTCATGATTTTCCAGGGCAAAGTTATTATCGGGTATCATCTGTTCATTTTCTGGAAATTTTTTAATCACTGGTTCTTTATCAGGGCCATATAATTCTTCACACTCAGCAAGAGAAAGCTCTTCTTCACCTCCATCAAATGAGGAACTCTGAGGATTATCACACCTGTCCGTCTTATCATCCACATTTGAAGAAGAGTCTGGTTGGCCGACTATTGCTGGCTCTTCAGAATCCCAGATACTGTTTGATCTATCAGAATCTACTTTGGAGAGAACTAGTTTCAGTTTTGGTTCTCCTGGTGGTTGTCGCTTGGAGACTGTCATTGCACTACAACTAACACCAATGAAGTCTTCATCTTCCAGATCATACTCAAAATCACCGTATATATCATCAAGCTCCGGCTCAGCATCCATTTCAAATACATTATCAGGTCCATCCTCTTCTTCAAGTGCTTTGAAATGATCAACTTCCTCTGTTTTTTCATCCACTTGGTGACGTGGCGGACTGTTTGGAGGAGAATCAGACAAAAGCCCAGCATTTCGTAATGCCTCGTCAACTCCCAAACAAGAAGAAAGGTCATCATTGGTTGCTTCTTCTAATATGATATTATCAGTATGGACTTCTGGGTCTGGTTCTGTGGGTCTACTACCAGATAAGATGCTGGTATCTGATCTATTATTATTACGCAATAATAGCTCCTGGGAACACAGATTCACATATACTAGCTTGCTGTTTGACCTGTCAGCAACTCCCTTTTCGATATTAACTGCATCGGCAACTGCCAACTCTATCTCCACAGTTCTACGATTGACCGGCATATTTGCTTTGGATAAAAAATGCTCCGTGAGGCGGTGAAGTTGAGCCTACATAACAAATGTTTAGTACAACATACAACCTATTGGAAATGACTGATTTGACCTCTGGGCAATTTTTAGCTTCATGATTGAAAAAAATCTACAGCAACTTTGACAAGTTGAAAGCTACTGGCTCACTCATCGTAAAGTCCACATGGAGACATAAGGCACTGCTTACCTGCCTAATTGATATGGGGATTTTATTATGACGACTGGGTGCCAGAACAGGCCGCATATCTCTTGGTAGTTGAGCCTGATTAAATCATGATAAAAAGATTATATTGTGCTAAATAAATTAAAGGACCCTAGGCTAGAGTAACAAAATCTTATTTCTTACCAATAATGGATGGCTTCCTTTGAGCACGGCAGTGTCTTCTTGTCCCTGTGCTGCACCCTTTCCTGTGACTGCTGCTTTCCTTGCAAGAAACTGTTGGGCCCATTTCCTTTTGTCAGTCATCGTATCATAAGATTTACCAACTGTGGTACCATTTTGGGAGTTGGACTTAGAACCACCTAATGTTGAAATAGATGGCCCTTCTGAGCATCTATTTGAAAGTAATTTACTGGAGGAAGCTTCTTCAACTTTCAAAATTGGAACTGCACTCTTAGTTCCCTTGCTATTAATTGCAGGTATTTTCTTCTGTGATGGAAAAAAATTCACCTTTTCCGTTGAACTGGATTCTTTATTTTGTCCAGGAATCCCAGAAGCTTTTAGATTTGACAAAGGCTTGACGTCATCATTCCGAGGGAAAACAGATGAGTCTGCCAAATACAATCTTGAAAGAATGGAGGACCCTGGGGCATCTTTTTCATATCCCTGCTTTATCTCTGAGTTCTCGGGACTCTTTCTTAGCAGGTTGAGAACAGACTTCAATGTCTCTATCTTTTCGGGCTTCGAAACTTGCGTGCAGCGATACTTCCAAAATTCAATTTCACAATCCCGGTTCCAAGCCCTTCGCCGTTTTCCACCACTCCCATATATTTTCTTAGTTAGACTTTCACGTACTTTTCCCTTTTGCAACAATGATTTTTTAGCCCTTAGATCTGCAGGTGGTGGCTTTTTAGTTTCAGTTAAAGGTCCTGCTGCCACAGCAGCCCTGAAAGCAGCCAAAAGTTTTGGATCAAAAAGGTTGTCCGCATGCTCTTTGGATGTCTTGTTTCGGACAGCATCTCTGATTTCTTTTCTAAGCTTTTGAACTAGCATGGATGACTCCTTGTCCTCGGTAGGTCTCCTCATTATCTTTTTCACCCTTAAGCCAGTTGTATTTTCTCGCTTCCCCAGGGGTGATGATTCCTCAAGGTTGGCTTGTGCAGGTTGCTTAAGAGGACTTTGCTCTGTCCCCTGAACTATGTCCATTATACCAACAGTGACATTTTCCCTGTCGGATTTACCTTTTAACTTTCTACATTTAGAAACAGCCACTAGACTAGGAGATTTCCGAGAGTCTTCGGAAACAGAGTTATCAGCTTTTTCTTTAGGATGGACCAGTTGACTGCTCTGTTCAGCATTGACTTTCTTTGCCAAAACTTTATTGACAACTCTAGCTTTAGGTCCTCTTTCCTCAGCACCTCTATGAACACGATCAAAATAAGCATTATAAACAGGAAATGAAGAGAAAACAAAAATGGAAAGTTCAAGAAAATGGAGACCACCAAAGTTTTTGATTCCATATGCAGTAAGGACCAATTACTGTCATAATAACTCAAAATGATGGTAGAGGGTTAGACAAATTACACGAGGTGAGGAATGAAAATGCATGTAGGCTACAGAATGATACTGCAGCAAATTTAGTACATGAGAGTGAAGAAGAGACAGTTGCAACAAAATTACCTCCAATCTCTATGCTTTCTTTTTGCACCAGAAATTCCATCAACATTCTTCTTCTTCGTCTCAAGTATAGCAGGCTCATCAACTGAAAGTATTTCAGTAAAGAGGAGGTAACAAGCAAAAGTGAAATGACAATCTCCTATCATAATTATTACTACAAAATCATCACCTGACAATCGACGTTCATGGGAATTATTCTTCTGCTGCACATGTATGGCCACTTTATTATCTTCGGCTAGTTTACTACTGCTACTTTTGTCAACTACAATGAAGATACGATGAACACATTAAGTTTCAACCTATACCAACATAATTAAACCAGGAAATTCAATCTACAGAAGAAAAAAAATAAAACGCTGTAGCTGTATAAATCAATTATTACCTGACAAAGGTCTCACAACAGAAAAACCAAGATGGAGATCCAAACCAGATTCGAGAGGTTCATTTTTATAAAGTTGACCAGATAACTTGTTTGAAGAAGTTCCACATCCATCAGACACATTTGGAGTGCTCATTGCTTTATCAACAAAATCTGTATTCAACTCCGTCAACACCGAGGAATTTGAAGATGTATCTAACTTACGATCACGGGCAAAAAACTTGATCCCTCCTTTTTCAGTCCCTTCATTTCCTTCAATATCAGCCGTCTCTCCAGCATAGACAGCAGATTCTGAAATTTGAGATGGTGCTTCCAGTTTGGGCTTTTCAGTCCTTTTGTTTTCTTTGATAATAACCGTTTCTCCGGTATCAAGCTTCGTATCGTTGCAGAAGTCTAAATTTGACAAGATTTTTGGGTCTTGTTCTTCAACCCCTTGTTTTTCTCTTTCAAGCATTGAGACAACAATAGCTGTCTCTCCAGCATCGGCAACAGATATCATCACTTTTCCAGAAAATGCATGGTCAACAAAGCATTGACTACTAGAAGTCTCTGGAACATGCTGGTTGCTTGGCCTCAGTACTGGAACCTCATCTGACTTTTGAGGCATTAAACCGACTGTACACCTGTATCACCGTGGACAGAGCGTCAGAAAGACTAATTGTACCCTCATTCAGCAAAGGATATAAAAGATTTTATTGGATTACCTTGGGCATAGCCATGAATCCTCACATGAGCCTTCAGGATCAAACCCGACGCAGAAAGCATGATACCTGAGACCATGTAAGACAAGGAAGTCATAACATGATAACACAGAATAAAGGAACCGTTGGTGGTTGACTTTGTTTGACTCTCACATAAGATTCAAACTTACCATATATCACATGAATCACAAGCAATTGATGTGTCAAGGTTTGAATTTTCCTCAATCGATGCTGACATGCTTCGAATTTTGCAGCCATCTCCATCCAAACAGACAACTGCCTATAAGATGATACGGATAGTATACAGCTTAATAATAAACTGCTTGTTAACAGTTAAGCCCATAACCACTAGGAATGTTCAGTAATTTATGTTTGAAGTGAAAAAGACTTACATTTTCATCAATATAGTATGATGGAAAAGACAGTGTGTTATTTTTCCCTTCAATGCTCCAGTCATCATCTCTGCAAATATGATGTAACGGAAAAGTTCAAAACAAAAATCAATGTCAATACTATATTGACATGCTGAGAATTTACCAATAATATCGAACTAATCTATTTACTAAATAACTGGCCCATGAATATGTACATATTGAAGCCCATCACATCAACAAAACAAATACTACCTCAGTTCCACACATAGTTCCATCTTAAACTTTTCTCTTTTTGAAGTCGATTTGTAACGTGTTCAAAATCAAAACTGATAATTCATTTGATTTTTAGTCAGTGCAATCGTGAATATTGTAAAGTATCTTATAAATCGTAACAACACTACTAATTACAAAATTAATTGTTCTATCCACAGCAACTGCTGAACATATCAATGTAACACTATGTATCACATGGATTATAAATCAAAAGGCATTATTCAAAATTTACGGTTGGGAATTAAATGCAGAGGAAAAATAACGGTTCGGAATTAAATGCAGAGGAAAAATAACAAAGAACTACCTCGACTGCAAGTCCTCATCAGCATTGTTGCTTCCTATGGTATCAAATACCTGCATAGTCACTCAAAAGTCATAAGGAGGGTTAGGCATGTCCAATGATTCAAGGATCAACCAAAAAGATTTATCCAGAACCACAAAAGCAAGAGATCAAGAAAGGGGGAAAAAACTGAGCAGACACAATTTTAAGTGTACATAAATGACAAGGACAAAAATGTTGAATGGATAAACAAGAGCTTGTAAGAAAGAAAGGAACAAGGTACTGGAAGTTTCATGACTTACGGGCACACATGTGATCAATTGAAACTCATTCTGGCAAAGTGGGCATAGATTTGTGATGGTTGCCCAGTTATCAATGCATGAAAAACAGAACCTGAAATACAGAAATGAGATGAGGTATCTAATTCATGATTATTTCAGAGAAATAAATAGCTTCGAAATAGCATTCCTGGAATTCTTAGATGCGTCGCAAGCAGATAATACAAACTTTTATCACACAGTCTATACTATGTTATTGAAGGGGTTAACAAAACAAAAATAAGATCAGGATGAACATACCAATGTTGGCAGCAATCCAGAACCCCTCTGTCAATGACGACATCCATGCATATTCCACATCTTTCACCCTCCAAATCTGAATAATCCTGTACCATATAATTCAGATTATTATATACAGGTACACTTCATAGCTATTATAAACCAAAAGCAACCAACCAAAACACTCTGCTTGTAGTAAAAAAGTCACCAATTTTTTTTTTGTACTGACAAGAACACATTATATGATTGGAGGATCATAAATTCATAAGTCATTAACCGCTAATACAATCTCTTTGCAGATCCGACAATAATCAGCTTTAGAGGTTTATTAGATTTGTAGGCTCATCTTTACACCCCCTGAAAAACTTGCCATTTGCCTTGATTGTTTATCTAATTAAACCAAACAATTTCTGGTCTTGCCTCCACTCGTCATCATCCTCCCTTATTACAATTATTTCCCCCTCTTTAACTATCACTGCATTTTTAAAGCTCGTAACACATGACCAATTCATATGTCACTTCCAAAACATCACTTCAAGAAACTAAATAACACAAACAATTGTAATTCAGAGCCAAACGAGGCATTTTACATTATTGTTGTCATCAACTCCGATGTAACCTTCCTCTGGCATGTGTTCCATGACAAGTTCCACTTCCATATCGATTCACATGAACCTGCAACCAGAACAATCACATCAGACGACGTCGATTACAAAATTGTAATCGCAACTGATCAAATGCCCAAGGGTTTCAAAAGCTTTACTTTATGAACTTGTCCAGGTTGAAAGGACGATTGTTAGTTGTGCTTTCAGCTCAGCATGTTGCAAAATTAATTAATAAATTTGGAAGTTAATCGATTGAAGATGCATCATAAATTACGTCTGATGAGGCAGGCACTCAGCAGAGAAGGTAGAAGAACATTACCTCGCTGGCAACGATCACCAGGCAGCGTTTGGTTGGGCTTCTGATCAAGTGATAAACGTTCAGAGAATGAATCAGAAAAGCAAAACTCCCAAACGGTCCGTCCGTTAACATAGAAAACCCGGCCCATCCGTTATGCTGGCAGAGGCCTACTTTACAGGCCTGGTGGACCGGAGGCAAATACGTATTTCACACTTAAACGGCACTTGAGAATACTAGAAAAAGTCAAAGTATGTCGTATGCATAACTTTCTAGTTAGGTTTAATTAATTTTCAATTAGGCGTTAAAACAGCATTCTATTAATTAGATTAAATGAACGTTTTTGTTTAATTAATTTTTAATTATATCTTATTAATTCTTATTTATACTTATTTTATCGTTTACAGACCTAACAGGCAATATTTTAGAAATGGTGAACAGATTTAGGCGTCAACAAAAAGAAAGAGAGATGGGAGTAATGTCCATTAAAATTTTACAACTATTTAGCCTCTAGATAAAAAAGCAAATAATGAATAATCGGTCTAAACGAAAAAACAATTTAAAACACAGTAAACAAATTAAAATGAGACTTTTGGTGTAAAAATTATAAATTATTATGTTATAGAAATAATATTTTTATAAATAAAAAATTATTTATCCTAACGTAATTATAAATGCAAGTGTGAAACAAAAAGAATTTAACAGGGACACGAGTAAGTAGTTAATTAAAAGAACCAAGAAAAACAAATAGAAGAAAGGGACAAGCACAACATACTACTACGCATATAGGAGTACATAGTATTTTACATAAGACATACTTTTCTTTCAATTCACAATTGACCTTACCCCCACCACCACCACCACCCACCACCCAAACACGCACCACCACCATAGAAACAGGTCAGTTCTCTTCCTATTTTCTCGTTTGACTACTCATTCTTCGTAGTTATTCTGTGTACGTATATACGTATAATTGTATCAACAATATGTCTGTTTTGGGGGTTCTATATCTTCAAGGTGTACATGTGAAAGTCTTAACATGTAATATAATCTTGGGTCGAAGTTCTTATTATATTCTTCTGCTTGATTTTATGGTGGTGAATGTACTAATTGGGCCAATGTCTTGAGTAAAAATTGATCTTTAAATCTTTATTTTATTTTATTTTTATTATTTTCAGAAATCTTTTCTTTCCTGATTGTTGTCTTCTCGACATATGATTTCCAATTTCTTTACATATCTTAAATTCTGATAAAAACCTAACAAAACTTAAAATATATCATTCCAACCAAGGAAATAAATTTCATTTGAGTAATTCGTATTTTGCATTGACATTATTAGAAATAGAAAATCCTGTTTGACTATCATTGTTTCAGCAAATCAATAATTTAGAAATAAAGAAAATCTAGGGGGTGTTTATAGATGAGTACTCTCAAAAAAAAAATAAAAAAAAATAGAAGAAGCAACTTACTAAATCAGAAACTTATCATGTATCATGATTTGAGAGTTTTCAATTTCCATTGCAAGAAGCATATTGTAACCGTAACCAAGTGTTTCTCCTTGTTGAAAAGATGTATGTTTTATGTTAGTTGTGTTGGACAAGCACTTTAACATCTATCAATGATTAGTTTAATCTTCATTATTCTCATTAGGTAATAGTTATATTGTCATCTAAATCATCAATATGAGTGTTTTATAGATTTTTCACCCAAAACATTTTGGGGGCCCACAAGTTTTGGAATCATCTAACTTGGAAGTCCTAATCAGTTAATCACTACTTCTCATCCATTAAATAAATGTTCATTTTAGCTAGCATTACAATAAATGAAAAGACAAGGGCACTAGTACTGGCATTGGCACAATTTATCTACATTCTTCATTGTGTGCCTGAAACTCAACACAACATAAACGCCATCGAATTAATTGTTGATTACCTTTCTTTATTTACAAAAACACGTTTCCTTCATGTGTTTGGGTCCTCAGTTTTTTTTTTTTTTAAATAAAAGGAAGAATCATGTTATTTTGGTAAATCTTTTGAAGTATCGAAATCTCAGCAGATGTACAAACATTTACCATCTTGCTTGCAACTGGTAGTTTTACCTGATATTAATATTCATGTCACGCACTTAATACACTTATATATTTTCGATACGTAGTTATTGACATCTTGATGCATATTTGTTCTCTTAGTTGCTTGAAAATGCATTTGCATAATTGAGAATTTGATATTATATATAGATGACTTCCCTACTGGGTTGTTTTTTCTCGAAGAAAGATGCACGTAGACCACAACCCAAGGAGCGCTCCATTCTCGCTTCTGAAACATCTTGTGAGTAGACAAGCATATTGTAGCCAAATTTTTTATTTGAACATAACTTAAACTTGTGAGTTTGGGACAAAAATGTATTCTTGAAGTTTAACATGTCTATAATCAAAGATTGTGTCAAACGAGTTTAATAGCTTTATTGGTTTAGAGCTTTAGTGACAAAAGAATTAGAACAATTTTTTTCGTGCAAAATATTTATTCTAACTAATTAGTTCATGTAGTATGGATTATCTTCACAAGATGTTATCATCATTTCTCTTGCAAATCATTATTTGTATAAATACTCGTCAAATTTTGAAGTAGTTCTTTATCATTTTCAGTTACTGTAAATGAAATAGAAGCTTTATATGATATGTACAAGAAATTGAGCAGTTCCATAATTGACAATGGCCTTATTCACAAGGTATTCTAATTTGATTTCGGTTATGAAGATTGACCGATATTCTGAAGTTAGAATAGTTCGTATGGTTTAGTAATTCAGCAGTGAGGCGTGTACTAACATGTGCCCTTGTTTGCCCTTGTTATCTTTTTCCTCATCTCAATGAACAGGAAGAGTTCCAGCTGGCACTTTTTAGCAATAGCAGTGAGCAAAATCTCTTTGCAGATAGGGTGAGTAAATATTTACCTCATAAATGCATGTAACCGTCTTTTATGAATTATGTGATATATACAAAAGAAAAGACAAACAAAAATTACCAAGAAAATGATCATGCAAAATTTGGGAGCTTTTAACTTTCTGATGCTTGAAAGTCTGTGGAAAGCATAAACCTAAAGTTTAAATCATGAATATTCTCTGATATAAGAGATTAAGATGAATGACCAACAATCTAAAGCAATTTGGATCTTGTATTCATCAAATTTTAAACTGGTCCATTCTCTTGAACTGCAGTTGTTTGATTTATTTGATATAAGGCGTAATGGGGTCATTGAATTTGGAGAATTTGTTCGATCACTAAGCATTTTTCACCCCAATGCTCCTGAAGTAGACAAAATCTCATGTAAGAGATGTATTCTTATGAAGTTTCGTGTGTTCTTTCCACTTAAATCTATTTATTATCTTAATGATACTAGTATTTGTTTTTTGTTCCAACTTGATCCTAAATTCTCTTTACCACAACTGCCACTGCAGTACTACATCCATGACTTGTGCTACTAACTTGAGATAAATCTTCTTGCAGTTGTTTTCAAATTGTATGATTTGAGGCACACTGGCTACATAGAGAGAGAAGAGGTGAAAAATCCTAGCAATCTTCTATTGCCCTAGCCTCTATGCCTTATTATATATGCTTTGTATTCAAAGAAAACTCTACTTTTTTGTTTTTATAATTATATTTGAAGTTCTTATCCTTTTTGTACTCATATTACTAGACTTTAGATATACCAACATATGATTTCTAAATCCTCTTTCTTGTGAATAATAAAAATGCTGTTGAAGTTAAAGGTGATGGTTTTGGAACTTCTGAGAGAATTAGACTTGACACTTTCGGATGATGCTGTAGAAGCAATTCTGGACAAGGTGGTGAATAATAAATTACATTTTTTCTTTCGGTAATAAGATGATCATATGAATGTGAAATTAATATGTATTTATATATTGTCAACAGACAATTTTGGATGCAGATTTGAAAGGAGATGGGAGGATTGATCCTGACGAGTGGAAGGATTTTGTTGCAAGGAATCCGTCACTCATAAAGAATATGACTCTTCCATTTCTAAGGTGAGGCATAAGTTCTACTCATATGATCTGATTTTATTTGATGCTTTTGTAGGGTGCTCGGACGTTCAGTAGCATACTTATTTCTTAGATAGCTTTACATCTTTTAAGCTAGTATCGTTTCCTAGAATACCCTAGTATGCATTGGCAAAGTCGGTGTTTGTGACCACTCTGACTTTTGACCAAGTCCAAAACTTGTTTTCAGCTGGGCACACGTTGGCAAGAGCAAATTTACTTAAAACACGGGCAACATGGGGGGTGTGTTCCCTTGTTCTCCTCTCTGATGCTTAAGTTAGTTGAGATTAAGATGGTAATCTGAATGTTAAGTAGAAGAGGGTGGGGTTTACCTGTGTATTTTTAAAGAGATTTTGCTACGGTGAATTTACCGATAAGTTTGTATTTTTGTAGAGTATTTGCTCCTCTTCCCTCCCCCCTCATCTGTGAAAATGAGGCGGTCTTTGTCGAGTTTGTCTTAGCCCGCAACCCAATAAAGTAAGCATGACGTGTCTGCTAGCGTGTCTGCTTTGAGTTGACAGTAGGCATGACGTGCCTCCTTTGAGTTGACAGGACTGCAGGGTTAGGCGACTGATTGGATACCGCCTGGGAACTTGTTTTATGGCCTTTGGGGAGTTTGACCCGGACCAGGCAGAGTCTGGCCTGATCGATGGGGTGAATTAGGCCCGCTGTCTGAGAAGACCTGAGCCCAAGGCGCATAATTTGGAAGTCCTTGACGGTGATGGTCCGGCCGGACTGGAAGTCCCTGAAGGTGATGGTTCGGCCGGACTGAAGCGAGTGCAAGGCCTTTTGAAGGCCGATGGCCGAGTTTGAACCCTCTAGAGGCCGAGAGCCGGGACCGATATTCCAATCAGCGAAGTGGGTCACTGAGCTTTGGGTATGGCCGATCGGGAGAGTTGCAGCGTGGAATGCTACGTTGCGGCTAAGGTGGAAACCCTAACTCTAATTTGGGACGATCTCCATCAATCAGCATATCATAAAGCTTGACATTTGAATCATTTTCATTCCAGTTACAGTTTAAGAAGAAATTATGCCACTTATCACGTGCACATGCCTACTCTCAACTAGTTTGGAGTGAAATGTAGGGTTGAGTATTACGTACACATAAAATCGAAATGATACAAACCAATTTGAATTGAGTTTAATTGAGTTTAGCTTTTTGATAATATGATATATTGTGAGATATGTTGGGATACCCCAAGTTTCACATTAAAAATTGGGAAAGATTGATCTCTTTATAATGTTTAACTTAAATCATTAGTTTTAGTTGGGTTTGTTACTTGGCTAGTTACACATGTTTTGTTGATTAGCTGAATTTTGTTTGCATATTTCAGGGAAATAACCCAGGCATTTCCAAGCTTCGTGCTAACCACGGATGTTAATGATTCAGAACTACGTTCCCATGCATGAGATTACCAAATAGTACAAACCTTTACTTTTTTGGATTTTCAAGTTCCAAAATAAGATTTTCCGTTTTTCCACATCTCTAGATAAAATAATAAGAGTTTGACTGCACTAAAGTGTGCCAACTAAGTCCAAATCAACTACAAGAAGTGAGGAGGCACTGGGGCACAACCAGGAATGGAGTCAGTATTGCAACTATGAGTCTGTAACTCTGTTGGTAACAACTAAATTTAACATGTTAATTTTTAGTGTATATTTCCTAAGGATTTTGTCTAGCTAACTGGCATGCCGGCTCTGATATAATAATTCTAGTAACTTTTTTTTTTTACTTAATAAATTTATGAATACATGGTAATGTGAATGAAAAAAATATGATCCAAGCACCTCCATTTTGTTGGCAAAAACTTAAAATAAATGAAGCGAATAAGCAAATAAAACAATTAGGCAAATAGATTCTACTTTAAAGAAATTAACATTGAAAACTTATATTTTAAAATATAGGTATATAGAAGTTTGATGAGTTGTAAGGTGTATAAAGTATTATTCTTAAGAAAATATTTTCGTATCACGTAGATGATTATCTCGTGCTTTAGGTTATTGACGGAACTTCTCTCAATATTCAATAACTCTTCCTTCCAACTAATCAGCACTGAAAGTAGTGAAATACTTGGAACAACTTTGAATTATTTTTGCTCGAATTTGGAATGGATTGATTTTTTTTTTATTTTTTTTGTATATTTATATATTTTTAAAAAGTTATTTTCTGAAATGACGTGACTCCAACGTGCAAGATTTGAAAGCAAAATAGAAAGAGAAAAGAATTAAAAATGAAACTGTGATTTGTTTTTAAACGAAATGGAGCAAAAGAATTTCTAGAAAGTGACTGCAGCATGCTTTCGTTTTTATATATTCTTCATTCTCAAATTAGAAAGCATGGGTGGCTATTTTCTAGTAATTGTGTTTCATCTGACGCAGCCAAGCCTCCCTGTCTACTACTCTCTCAGTCCCAAGATGACCGTAACATTTTGATTTTATGTAGAGTTTAAAAAATATGTTTGATATTATTATTCAAATATAAAAATAGTAAAGTCGTAGTTAACGTGGTGGAATATAGTATTGATATAATAATTTAAAATAAGATAATAGTGAATGAAGTGGTGGACCATATTTGATAAAGTAAGAATAATTTAGACAA
>JAUMHB010066524.1:0-13824 GCA_032359685.1 Pittosporum tobira | reverse complement strand
TTGTAAGACATGGATTTAATAATAAATTGGCAACCCAAGTCGGGGTGTGGATGCCCAGATTTGGGGGTGTCACAAACTTACTTTTCAGTTTCAATGTGCGCATTGTTTCTGAAATTCAGATCATATTATTTTGAAATTCCGCATCGTTTTTGGATCTAAAACCCTACAATGGTATCAGATCCTACTTGCATTTTATTGAAATCAAAATTATATATATGTGATATATATGTTCATATATTGATTTTAATACATGTATGAGATATATGTATATGATCGCATGTCTTAATTTGTTTTTAGTATTCATAATCTATTATGAGCTTGATCTGGATTAGGGTTTATATGATTAACATGTTTTAACCTCCAAACACATTTATGATTAATAGATGATTAATTTGAATAACAACATGTGGCGAATACAAATTCAAAATAAGAGAAATAAAACTTATGTATTAAAAAATTGTTTAAATAATTTAAAAGATGCCATTTTGGTGACTTAATTCATCAATTAAAAAATAAAAGAAATCAAGAGTTGTGTATCATGTAATTGAAATAATTAAAATTTAAATCATCAAAGTGGAACCAATGCAATATATATATATATATATATACATCTTCCAAAATTATAGATATTTTTCTTTGTTAGGACAATAAAAATTCTTGAGGTTATTGTTTTACCTTCTTAACTTCTCGTCTCTCTCTTTGTCCATCCTCAAAATGGTACAAGACTCATCCACCAACAACCTTAAAGTTTGTTTGGAAAATGTTTCTACTTCTAAATTTTTGTTTTTGTTTTTATTTTTCGGAAATTAGTAATGAAAGATATTGTTTGATAATTGTTTCCACTTCCATAAAAGTTGAAGCAAAATTTATTTTCGCAAAAAAAGAAGTAAACACACTGAAAAGATACTTATTTAATTTTGGCAACAATAGACACCACTCATATTTTAGTGAGGTTCTACCATCACTCAAGTTCCAAGTGTTCAACGCCATGTCAATTTTTTCCCTAAAACAAATTGCCAAATATTTATTTAAAATTGATAAAAAAATACTTTTTTTTAAGAATAAATGTCATATCTTGAAAAGTTGTATTGATATATTCAATTACTTTAAATATTCAAAATTTCATTTAATTAATAATTTATAAAAAAAATTCAAATAAAAATATAAATAAATAGTTGAAACAACTTATTTATATTTAAAAATTTATTAAATGATATTAAAATTTCATTTAATTAATAATTTATTAAATAATATTAAATGAAATTATTAATTAAATGACAACTTATTTATTACTTGTCAACCTTCCAAATTCTTAATTTAATTATATAAGGAAGCGGATGATATGAAACAATTCCATCATATATCATCTCTTATAAATTCCAACATATATCATATGACAATTCAAAATAATGGCACAAAACTATGATAACATACAAGAATTAAACCTGAAAGAGAAGCCATGGAGACTCTCTTTTTTTTGGATGAAATAAGTCATGGACCTTTGAAGCCAAAGCAAAAGAGTTCTACGACACCCATCTATTTTGAATAAATAAAGTCATCAATATGAGGATCATCTTCCTTGACGAAGAGATACATCATCTAAAAAAATTACATATTTATTATACTACTAATTCAATATATGTCACAAATTAGCACCTTTATATGTGTGTATATATGTTAAAATGCCTATAATATTAAGTCAATTGAAAAATATCATTTATATAACTGAACTAATCTAGATCAGTTTACTAGAAATTACAATAATATACATCATATTTATAACGGCAAAATCAAACTTTAAAAAATAGCAAATACTATATATACGATACTATTAATTAGAAAATTAATTTTTATTAAACATGCTAAAAAAAGTTAAAATATAAACAAAATAATGTGAAAAAATAATTATATATTAATAAATAATAGTATCTAGCCTGAGCAATGTCGGATGTTCGTGCTAATATAAAGCACAAGCCATCCAAAACTCAACTCAGCTAAGTTGGTTCATTTTTTAGTTCAACATTTAGCCATCTTTTAGACAATTTTGCTCCTATACTGGGTTAACTTAATCGAGTTAACTCAGTCATTTGTTTCAAATTAAAAAATTAATTGTAGTTGATAACATTTGAACCCATGTCAAATAGATAGATTATGGGTAAGTTTACCACTTTACTAAACTCAAATGACGCAATAAATAACAAAATATTAAATATTTTATACTCCACTTAATAAAATATAAATTTGGTCTTCCATTATTTTCAAGTATACATATTTCTCATTATTAACATATTTACCAAATCATCAATAAACTATATTTTAATTGTAAATTATTAAACATAAATCTCTAACAGATTTATAAATATAAATTTATTGCTAACAAAATTATTACTGATAAAAATAATTATGACATGTTTATTATTTGTCATATATAGTCTTTGTTAAAGAAATCATCATTAACCTATATTTTAATTACAAATTATTAAATCTAAACCTCTAACAAATATATAAGTACAAAATTTCTATTAACAAAATTATTATTAATAAAAATAAGTATGACATGTCTATTATCTTTCATACATAATTCATATTTAAATATATCAGTAAGTTTACATACAATAAACAGAAAATGGGTATTAAAAACTTAAAATTTTACAAATAACTTCTAATTTGATTTTGTATAAACATAAGTTCAATCAACTTTAAAAAAAAATATAATAGATTATTATTTGCATAACAACAAAATCAAATAATCTATGTTAAAATAAAATTCAAAAATATATTTATCAAATAAATAAATAATTTATAAATATATACATAATACTCACTGTTTTAACTTAAAACTAATTAAGTATTAAATTTTTTTAATATAAATATTAAAATAATTTTTATAATATATTAATAAATAATTGTATCTAGCCCGGGTAATGTCGAATGTTTGAGCTAGTATATATATAAAACACGAACTTTAAAATCTTTGGTTCAATATTTTGCCATGAATAGAACAAAAATACCCCTTAACTGGGCCTAAATCTACTTACTCAATTTGTTTTTTTGGTAATTAAATATTGACATTTATTAACATATAAATATATATTTTATTTATGAGTTACATAATAAATAACCTAATTAATTTATAGTTGTATTTTAATTAAGTGGCATAAATGATAATAACTTCACATATATTAACACATTTAGTTTCTCATCCCATAATCTTAATATATTTTGATCCATTCCTTTTATAGTCTTCTTTTAAATCATTTTGGATAAAGAAGTATATTAGCTCCACATCATGAAAATTATATATTTAAAAAAAAGGTATTTGTGAATTTAACATTTAATAGATGTATCAATAAAAATTATTATATTATATATAAACAAACTAATTTTTACTTGTTTTATGATTTTATGTCAGTTTTTAAAATAAAATAATAGACATCGAAATATAATCGTTAATGTTTTAAGATTTTAAAATAATTAAGCAGTATGTTTTAAAGAAAGACAAAAAATATATATAAAACTTTTAACCAAAAAAATATGTATTCTTAGTAAAAGATTTAAAATATTGAATATTTTAAAAAATCAGAGTACAAAAAATAAAATTTAATATAAATAAAAAATAAATAAAGAATTTATTATTTAATATACTATAATTAACACAATAATAATATAATTAAATTTTAATATACCAATTTAAACTCAATAACAATTATTTAAATAAATAAAAAAAAAAGACGCTTATCCGCGTATTCACGGGAACTGATTCTATTCTCAAAATGAAAGCAGAAAAAAGTTAGGGGCGTTTACCACACGTTCTTTAATTGACGATGGCCTTTAAGCGTTGACGTATCCAAGAAGCAAAACCAAACCCTAGGAGAGAGAAAATGAACAAATATGTAGCTGTCCTTGCCTCCATTTCTTTACTGACATTTTCTCTCTTTAATCCAAATTACCTCAAATTTTTTGGGGAGGGAGAAAGTTGTCCACTTTCCGTAAATAACACGCTCTTGGCCCAAAATCAGGTAATCTTATATGGGTTTATTGAGATCTTAATTTTATTTTCTTCTGTTGAATTTAAAAAAAAAAAAATTGTTTGAGGATTGCTATTTTGGTATTACATTTGTGCATTTATGCATTTGTTGATTTAATGATTAGGATTCATGTAGTGCTGTTTGATTTTTTTTTCGTATGATTGATTGGATTGCTAGGTGGGTTTGTATCTATAAAGAAAGGGTATAGAGATTCAAGTTTTGGTTCTTTTGGGTTCTAGAGTTAAATTATTTGATTAAAAATGGGGAAGCCAGCTGGAAAGAAAAAAATTCAAGATGGATCAGATGGAAATGTGAAGCAAAACAAAGTTTTGGACCGTAATTCAAAATCTTTTGATGAAGACACTGCAATCTTCATCAACATGTCCCAAGAATTTAAGGAAGAAGGCAATGTATTGTTTCAAAGGCGTGATCCCGAAGGGGCGTTGTTAAAGTACGAAAAGGCGCTCAAATTGCTTCCAAAAAACCATATTGATGTTGCGTATTTGCATAGTAATATGGCTGCTTGCTTTATGCAAATGGGTCTTGTTGAGTATCCTAGAGCAATAAATGAATGTAATTTGGCACTTGAAGTTGCTCCCAAGTATAGCAAAGCTTTGTTGAAGAGGGCCAAGTGCTATGAGGGTTTAAATAGACTTGATTTGGCTTTCAGAGATGTTAATGATGTCTTGAGTATCGAACCAAATAATTTATCAGCATTGGAGATTTTGACTAAGGTCAAAAAAACTCTTGAGCGCAAGGGTTTAACAGTTGAAGATAAAGAAATTGTCTTGCCTCCGGATTATGTGGAGCCTGCTTTAATTAAGGTTTTGAAAGAGAGGGTCAAAAAGAGGAGGAATAATAAAAATGATAAGAAAAAGTTTGACCAAAAGGAAGAGAAGATTAAAAAGGTTGAGGAAAAGAAGACAGACGATAAGGTTGTTGTGGAGGAGAAGATGAGTGTTCTGGAAGAAAAAATGGTAACAAAGGTTGTAAAATTAGTGTTTGGAGAGGATATAAGGTTTGCACAATTACCGGTCAAATGTGGCATTCGATTAGTGAGGGACATAGTTCACGACCGTTTCCCTAACTTGAAGGGTGTGCTTATTAAGTATCGGGACCCAGAGGGCGATTTGATCACTATCACCACAACCAATGAACTGAGATTAGCCGAAACATCAGGTGATCCTCTTAGTTCCTTGAGACTGTACATTGTGGAGGTTAGTCCAGATAAAGAACCCCTTTACGAGTGTACAAACAATGAAGATAAGGTGCAAAATGTCCATAGTAACCCAGATAAAGTTAAAGTAATGCTTAATGGGCCATGTCGGGTCGAGGACTGGATTATCCAGTTTGCACGGCTTTTCAAGAACCACGTTGGCTTTGATTCTGATTCGTATTTGGATCTTCATGAGCTAGGAATGAAGCTATACTCTGAAGCAATGGAAGAGACCATTACAAGTGAAGATGCCCAAGATCTTTTTGAAGTCGCTACTAAAAAATTCCAAGAAATTGCCGCTTTGTCGATATTTAATTGGGGAAATGTTCACATGAACAGGGCAAGAAAACGTGTGTTCTTTGGGGAAGATGGTTCGAGTGAGACAATATTGGAACAAGTCAAAATTGCATATGAATGGGCAAAAAAGGAATATGTTATGGCCGGAAATAGGTACGAAGAATCTTTAAAAATTAAACCGGATTTTTATGAAGGTCTTCTTGCACTCGGGCAACAACAGTTTGAGCAAGCGAAGCTTTGTTGGTATTATGCAGTTGGGAATAAAATTGATTTGGTCACTTGGCCTTCTACAGAGGTTTTGGATTTATACAATAAGGCTGAAGAAAGTATAGATAGGGGTATGCAGATGTGGGAAGAGCTGGAGGAACAGCGTCTTAATGGGCTCGAAGACAAATATAAAGTTGACTTTAAGAAATTGGGCCTGGATGGGCTATTTAAGGAAATATCTGAGGAAGAAGCTGCAGAGCAATATGGAAACATGGGGTCCCAAATATATCTCTTATGGGGCACCATACTTTACGAGCGGTCTATTGTGGAATTTAAGTTGGACTTACCGACTTGGGAAGAATGTCTGGAGGTTGCAGTTGAGAAATTTGAACTTTGTGGGGCATCCCCAACGGATATAGCTGTAATGATAAAAAATCATATTTCCAATGGAGATGCTATGGAAGGTAAAATATAAATATTCCTAGTGATGGAACCCATTTTCTTGATATTCCTCCGTTCCACGATTAGAGAGACACTTAGACTTTTTTAGCCAATTTGCAAAATCCAAAAATCCAAAAATTCAAAATTCATTCCAATTTATTTGATTTAGCACACATAAGCAACCAAAAAAAAAAATGAAGTACCAAGAATTTATTTGACTTCATATTGTTTTTTAATTTTAGGATTTCGCAAATTGAGTAAAAAATTCAAAATGTATCTTCAATTGTGGAGCTGAGGGAGTAGTAGGTTAAATTTCAAATTACTCACGGGTTTGCTCAATTACAGGTTTTGGGTTCAAAATCGACGAGATAGTACAGGCATGGAATGAGATGTACGATGCCAAAAGATGGCAGACTGGAGTTCCATCGTTCCGTCTAGAACCATTGTTTCGGCGGCAGGTCCCCAAACTTCACTCTATGATGGAGCATATTTCAGTTTTTTGCACGTGACTGATGATTATGTAGAACAGAAAATCAAGCATCAGAGTTTGTTATTTTGTTTGCCGAGAGCTCTGCGATTGTCAGATAGGATAGGTAATCTTCTGCCTAATCTTGTTTGTGCCCAATAAGCACGAAAAAAACTCATAGTTTTGGTCTCTGATTTAAATTGACAATTTGACATAATTATCCTTCTTATATATTTTTTTAATTACATTTATTCCATTCTTTACTAAAACAAGCAATGTAAAGCAGCTTCCACTATGTATTAATCCTACCCCTACTTCTAGTTGTATGCTATGAAAAAAGGCAAAGGGAAAGGTGATATTAATCCCTTTTCTCTGTTTATACAAACAGACCTGGTTTTCTGTGTGGATTTTTGGAGTAAATTATTTAATTTCCCATATTTCATATCATAATGTTTTTGTGAAAATATTTTCCTTTTTCAAGTTGTTTTGGTTAATTTAACATTCTTTTGCAACATGACACCAGCTTGATAGTGTTTTTAGAAATACATAATCTATGCCAGTAGAAGGATGCAAATTGATTTCTGAAATTATTATCCATCCTTGTCATTTAATAGCAATAAATGAAAACACTGGTGAAACCCTTATGTTGGATTTTGGAAACAAATAATATATGAAGCACATATATATAACTCTTATGATTTGTAAAATAATCTTCCAGGTGAAGAGTTTAATGGCAGAAAAAGTTTGAGATGAAACCAGAAAGGGAAGTAGAAAAATGGCCATCTTTTCAATTTCACATAGCTTTTCTGCTTGAAACTTCCTTAGAAAGTTTCTAGACTGATCAAGCTTCTTGTTGTTTAAAAATATTTCTAGTTATTGAAAGCCCATGCTTGATGTTAGTTTTTTTTCTTTCTTGACTTGCTGCAAAATTTGTTTTGTATTGTGCATGTTAACATTCTAAGCCATAATTTTGAATATACTTTTATTTTTGAAATATAATTAGGAAACTACTATTTCCACACTTTTTTTCTATTTTAGCACGTATACCCTACCTTCTAACCAATTGTAATAAACAATATTGTTGAAAATGTGGACCATATGTGTGGAAAAAGGAAAAAAGAGTGTGGAAATAGCAATTCCCTAGAATTATACCGTAAGTTTAGTAATACAGTAATACACACTGTGATGCGATTCTTAGTCTGTGCTGTTTCTTATTCCTCAAAGCTTTGTTAGTTTGTGCGGCTGAGATATAGTGCCGTAAGCTCTTAAATGATTTAATTACAAACTTGATGTTAAAATGATTTCTAACACGGACTTCTGTTTATTGGAACACAATACTTGCATTTTTTAAGTTTCTATTTTTCTTTTACATTCTACCTTTTACTGCATTATGCAATATTAATAGTTCAAGATGATCGTCTCTCACTCTCTCTTCGTATTGGATTCATCTCCATACAACATCGTTATTAGTTACTCCTATTTTCTAATATTGTGCAAGGATGTTTCTTCACATTCTACCTTTTACTGCATTAAGCAGTAGTTCAAGGATGTTTCTAATATTTTCTTTTACATTCTACCTTCTACTGCATTATGCAATCTTACTATCCATATAATTTACTCTACCTGAATTATATTTTTGGAATGGTTGTTGCAGGTTTGAAGATTGTTGTGCTTGCTTTTGAGTAATGCTTTTGGATTGAGAGCGAGTCTTTCTCCTGGCTATAGCGATACTTTTGGGTTGAGAGAAAGCCTAGTTAACTTTTGGATTGAAAGTGAGTCTTTCTCTTGGCTATTAAAAATCCGTTTAAACCTTTGTGTGTTTCTGTCTGGAAATTCGTTCGCTTGGGATCTATAAAGAAACAAGTTTTTGTCATTCTAATCCATTTGGTCTACGTTTGAGATGCGTCAGGTATACGATTGGTTTTTATCATTGTTCTTTATTTGTTTTTTTTGGGTAAGTTTATAGGGTAAATTTTAAAGGATTTGTCATTCACTGTAGACTGTAGCTTGTATAATTGTAACCATTCGTGTGGATTATTCAGTTGGGATTTGGGAATTTCATTATAATTTTTCATCAATTTCTCACTTCTTATGGTGCAATGGGTAAATGATTTTGCTTTATATATAGTAATTGCTGTGTATTAGTAAATGAATCTTCGTAGACAGACATTTTTCTTGGTGTTCAACAGTCTCTGCACTTGTATGGGGTAGAGAAGTTATCTCGCACTACCTCTGATCCAAAATGGATGTCAAGTTTTCTTGGCAGATCATCTCGTTCCGTAAATACCCTTCTTTTTAGTTTTGTTTCCAGATATTAGGTCCAAAAATTAACTCAAAGTTTTAAATGGCTAATAAAGTCCGATATAATTACAGGGTTGGAATGCAATTTACTATAGACACAGATGAATTGTTATACTTTTGGTCAACTTTAGAGGCATTTGTTTTCGGGTAATATTATATTTTTAAAGTTGGATAAAATGTTTTAAATAGCCAACAGATTTGAACTGTTCAATTCCTTAATTTTAATGTTTAGAAATGTGTATTTAGAAAAAAAAAAAAAAAGGCATTAAAGATGATCACACTAGGTTTTTGTAGCTACTGTAGAAATTGTGCGGTAATTGCATAAGCATGTATGGGTGGGATTATATCAAATTATTGTTATTTTAATGGTGCTTCCTTTTGGTTGTAGTTATCTTGAGTAAGCTTTTGATCATTTGATCAGACGATTCAAGTTTATTAAATGTTTAAGACACATCAAACTCCATAATTTTATCAAGAGTAAATTTCATTTTATCCCCTCTACGCGTACATAACGTTTCAAATTACGCCAAATGTTTCGAAACGCCTCTCTTATCTGATTTTTTGTATTGTCTCTATAAAATCAATATGTATTGTTTCAACTTATTAAAATTAATTATTTTTATTAATTTAAAAAAATATAAATTAAATATAATTTATATTATTAACTTATTTTGAAAAATTAGTCAATAAATATTTTTTTTTTAACTTATAATTTATTTTAGTTATAAAATAAATTTTAAATTATTCTAAAATAAAATATTATAAACAAGCACATATATGAATCTTTTCGCATGGCTTTCTCCCATCAACTACTTGATCATCCACAACTGATATACCACGACCTTTAGAGAATATGTTTAGATGTGACATGTTGCTCAGTGTAATTATTGATTTCCTCTTGTATTAGTTGTACAACAAGCTCATCAACAAACTACTTTATTGCAGCAGTTGTATCTATCACTCTCTGAAGATGTTGTAGATGATAAATCTTCTTTTCAATTATTTTCAAAAAAAAAAAAAAAAAAATAATCAATTTTGGCACTAAATTCGATGGTGACTTGTACCTTTGCTTTAGTATATATCATGATAATTGATGAACAAATATTTTTCCATTATAAAGTGTTGGAGCTACTGCTGCTGATACTGCTGTGAACAAAAAAATCTTCCTAAGTTGAATAATACTCGTTCTTTGTATAAGACAAGTTTTAGTCCTCTACAAGTTTGTACGAAGTTTAACAAAAATATTTTCCAAAATAAAATAAACACCAAAAAAATCTATAAATTACTTAATAATACAGATTATCTAAATAAGCAAAAGTTGTATAATAATAGAAGAATTCACAAATAGAGATGAGAAAATTGAGTTCTCAAAATGAATGCAGGATGACTGTATTTATAGGCTGCGTAGGGATACTAGTTTGGCCTCAGATGCATTGGTTCAACTCTAAGAGAAATGTCTCTTTGCTTGTGCAGGTTGCCATGAAGAGATGTATGTCTTCATTATTTTTGAGTGCAAAAGATAAAGTGAATAGGTGCCTGTTTATGTTTCTGCATAAACATATATATCATTTCGGTTTGAAATCTAGTACTAATTAACTAGCTGGCCTTCGTTTCTAACCTTATAGTGAGATCAACCACTGAGATAGGTGAGACACCAACATTAGGAACTCCGAAGGCCATTCTAGTCGATTTCTCATTCAATGTAGATGGAACTTAAATATCAGTCTATAAATTATAATATTATAGTATGTGTAAACTAGCTAGTAGTAACATACATACCCACCTCTAAAAAAAATTAAACAAAAGTCCATACCTATATATAAGTTCACAAAACACAATTACCTTGGCAGGATGCAACTCGCCCACCCCTCTAGTCCTTTGTTGATGGTTCATTAACAATTTCCTGGTAGTTGAATCACAAGGAAGCCATCTGAATAAACAACTTTAGTATATTGTGTATAAATTAAAGACCGATATATAGTAATAAACAAAGTATTACCAAAACCACTTGTAATTGAGTAGATGGTGGTCATTAGCCTTAAATTTTGAAAAGAAACTCTCTTTTTTGGAATAGAGAGAGCATACGATATCAACGAGTTTGTCGCCCTATAAAACTGCAGTATAAAGGTATAATTCTCGTAGATAGAGATAATGTCATTTGCAAATTTCTTTCTTTCGACCAATACATGTAACTTCCAAAAATTCCATAGCAAATTCCTCGTCAACACAAACCAATACTTGAGAAACTATTAAAACATTTAGTTACAACCCAACTAACATGAGATAAGAGAGGCTCTAACGTTGGAATGAATAAGATCAACTAACCCATTACGCATTTGAGAAAAATTCAAAATAGTAGTGATTTTTGTATTTTACTCATTTAAAATATTGCAATCAAACTTAGATAGTAATCGTAATAGACTTATAGTAACGTAATGGGTCTGCCTCTAACATAAAAATGAATAAGATCAACATAAATCAACATATAAGATCAAAATTTGCCAAAGCACAATGCAATTAATAGAAAGGGTGTTTAGAAGCATTATGTGTTAATTAAACTTCTCTTTTCGATATATAAAGTCTGTTGCATTCTTGAATATGCATATTTATGTAATGGATAAGTGAAGCCTCAATTTTTATGCCCTGACAAGGTTAAACTCAGCTAGCTAATGCTATTCTTACTATTTGGTACACTAGCTTCCCTCCTAAAATTGTAAGACCACATTAACCAGATACTTATATAATGTTATGCATTTAATAAAAGGGAGAGATTCACACACATAGACATAGACTAGAATTAAAAAAGGGGACATGGTTACTAGAAGTACAATACAAAATTTTTACCTTTACAGCTCTAAATGCGTAATCACGAGCCTATAACCTCCAATAATGAAATCAACTTAGTTAATAATTGAAGACAGAGAGTAAGGGCAGATAATACAAGTTTCGTAAATATGTGATCTAATATATGAAATTATTGAAATTACTGTGAATGAAAATTGCATTAGAGACAAAAGGGATGTGTGCGCGCGTGTGAGAAACATGTATGTAAAAAGACAAATCAATCTGCTAATCTCAGTTTATTCAGTCTAATTTCTTTAAAGAATTACAACAAACACCTTGAGGGCAAAATTATCAATACGCAGTCATTAAGAAGATAGATTATACAAGCATACAACCAAATAAGCAAAAGTTTAACTAACCCAAATTCTCTATTCAAAGTACCAGTATTTAATCAACCAGTCGGTATGTCCATCACATATTAACAGAGATTGGAGTTTACCAACCAATTAACAATCAACTGGAAGGTGAGGCCAGACCTTTTAACCAGAGCAAATCTGAGGTTAAAGCTTCTAACGGAGGGTCATAGCTTCTAATGGAAAGGTCAAAGCTTTCAATCAGAGGATTGGAACTTCTAATCGGAAGGTTATGGATGCATTTCTTGATTTGTGGGTGAGAGAGTGGAAGACTTGACGCTCTGGGAGAAGACTGCGATGAGTGGGAAATTCAAAACTCCAATATTTAGTTGGAAGGAAAGTATATATCTATAGTTTTCCCCTTCTTTTATGTCGGCTGTGAGTGAATGATGAAAAATGAGTGTTATATTTGTGTGATATAAAAATTACAGATAATTTTTTTTTCATTTTTTTTAATTTGCTTCAATTATTTTAGGAAAATAAAAATAAATTTTATTTATTATATTTTAAAAAATATTTTAATATTTTTTAGTAAAATCATATATATATATATATATATATATATATATATATATAATCAAAATAAAAATAAATTGTATGCTATTATTTTTTAAAATTTTAGTATTTTTTTAATAAAAACACACACACACACACACACACACACACACACACACACAGATATATATATATATATATATTTAAAACAAATTTATTTAGGGAAATCGGGTTGTTAATAAGTACATATACTCTATGTAAATTATAATAGGGGAGAGTCAATAATTTGTTTGCCCGTTTATTCTGTGGATGCAAAGCTACAGTTGACTCTTTTCAGCCAAATGTTGGATAAAACTATAAGGAAATTAGTGAATAAATAAGATATTTTAATTTTTTATAATTATTTTAATTAATTAATTTGGGTATTACCATTTATAAATATTTTTAAGTAATATACTCCTTGTATTACAAAAAGAAAGTCATAAGCACCTATTTCACGCAAATTAAAAAAGATAAGAGAGGATAAATCTAGACCACTTATAAATTGAATATGTCTATATCAAAAAATATAAACCACAAAATTACATTGATAATGTATGGTGACATTATTTTTAGGATAAAAATAAATTGAACTTGTGATTTAATTTTTAGGACGGATGGAATATATAGTTTTGTGTGTGTGTGTTTATGTGCATACATACATATAATCAATAAAGTGATATAAGGAAATGTTCCTTGACTATTTTTTATGTATAATGTCTATATTATAGTTATATATACATTTTACCAAAGGAATATTCTTGTTACTTCAACAATGTATAAGTTAATTCATACTTTCAGTATACATATGTACATAACTTGTGCCTTGAAGTAATATATAACAAAGAATATTCTAGAAAGATTTATGAAAATGTAGTGGATAGGAGGGAACCAGCCGTTAGCTTTTTATTTTTATTTTACTATAGTAAATAGAAATTTTAAGTTTATATATTGTGACGCCCCCAAATTTCCACCTCCAAATCTCACGGAAATCTGGTCGTCAGATAACAACTAAAGATATTGAGAAGTCAATATTTGGCAACTCACCCTGTTATATTATAAGGATCGGTCTCACAACGAATTACACAGCGGAAGCGAATTTTATATTAATAATAATATGTCTTACAAATAACAGGG
>JAUMHB010066513.1:0-12179 GCA_032359685.1 Pittosporum tobira | reverse complement strand
TTGCTCTATATAAATTAGAATAAGCAGATAAACATATATAAATTAGAAAAATAAGAACCTATATAAAATAATAAAAAAATATTTACAAGTGGAGGCTGAGATGAAGGCTGGGGTGAACTTTTTTTTCCCTTGAGAACAACCTTTATTTTCTTATTTAAAAAATTAATAAAATCAACAAAAAGAATGAAAAAATCAGAAAAACATTACCAAAAAAATAGAAAATAAACTCCCTTACACTAGGTTGAGAAAAATGGGGCTCAGATGTAGGTTGAGAAGGACCAAGGGTCCCAGAATTCCCTTCATTTCCTTGTGTTCAAATGTAAAAACATTAATAGAATAAAATTAGATTTAGTTAGACAAATCGAAATTAAATCTTACCTTATACAATTTGGAATTTGGATGAATATCTTTCTTGAATCCCCTCATGTAATGTCCCAATGTTAAACATCTTGAGCAAGTTACTTTGAGGTTCTTTCTAGAAGATTTAAATGGATTCTTAAGCTCATCTGCATCTTTCCTTCTCTGCTTTCTTGGTATTCCAGTTAGTTTATGATATACAGGTGGCTGGATCGTTGGGTTGTTGCTAATCTCCCAATCATGATGGCTAGGAACCATATTTATTTTATGACTGTAAGTGGCAATGTAAACCTCTCTTTTATAACAAGGGTGACAATATTGTTCTGGTTGTTCCCTATGTCGCCAAATTGCACTAACAACATGTTTACAGGGAATTCCACTTAATTGCCATATCCTGCAAGAACAAGTTTTATTATTTAAACTCACCAACCAAGTCCCTGCATCGCAATCAACCTCGTATTCATTATTCCCAGAATATGTTGGAAGAAAATTTCTTGCATACTTTTTTGAAACTTCAAGTTTCTTTTGAATTCTTGGACCAATTACCCCTTGATATGTCTCAATCCCAGCCCTTTTTGTTTGAATTATGTCCATCAACTTCCTTCTGATCCATTCTAACACATTTCCTTTGAGGTCGGGCAAAATTTCAAAACTTCTGTAGCACTGCACACCATATTTTCCATGTTACGCGCCTTGCTACAATTTATGTTAAGAACTTTCTATGTCGATGTTGTTGTTGCTAGAGTAGCATTTGTAAAGCATTTGGAAAGCTCTCGGGATAGAGATGCGATAACATTACATAGTTGTTGTGAAATTTCCGCGAGCACAGTCCAGCCATAGCTAAAAGGGAGAAAACATAATTACAATGTTGGCAATTATCATGCTGCACTGTTATATCAAGTGCAGATTGCATGGGTAATTTCTTGGACGAAAGTTCACTTGCTGCAATGTTGGACCTTTATCGCAATGCTTATTACGACTTTGATTAGGCAAGTTGTACTATAACCCCTTGGTTCTGTCACTGGCTACTTCATCTTTCTTGGTTCTAAGTCCTATTCTATTACGATTCATAGGTATCCATGATGATTGGATTCCAATTTTAACAGCCAAATATAAGAATTATTAATCCATTAAATAGGTCTTAGAACAAGCTAATTCCATCATATAAGGCTATGACAATCACCAGTTCATCAGTGATGGTTTAGACAACTGAGGCGAAGGTGGTGCCACCAGATTAAGTTGTTACGAAAAATAAGCCACGGGTTCGACACAAGGAGTTAAAAGTAGACACTAGCCTTATTTAAAACAGGCATAGAACAGTTGCAACAAGCAAACAATACAAGGAGCATCAATTAGTACAGTACTTTCTACATACGTCCCTATTTGGATAGCAATCAACCTCTAACAGATAGAGATCAAGGAATCCCGTTCCAACCCCGCTCCTTTTGGTCATCCCAATGTCAATACAACACAAACAAGTTCTAATAGGTTGACACATTGTAGGTAGACATTCTCGCTCTGCAGTGTGTTGGATCGTTGATGTGTCATCGGACTATTGTCACCATCTTTAATAAAATCAGCTCTTTTGTGGATCACACCTGTTTCATAGAGAAATTTTTTCTGAGATTAGTACTAAAATATTTTTGTTAATGTCAAGTTTGATCGAAAAACAGTAACTATTTGACGATATATTTACATTCGTAAGTTAAAAAAGGAGATGAAAGAATTTTTGTTTTTACATTCATTTGCAGCAATATGGGAAAGCAAAATCACAAAGAAGAGAGTCAAAAGGTGAAACTTAGAAGTGGCCATAGAAGTCAATTTTTTTTTATCGGTGTCTCTATACAACGAAGTTCCCATTGGGGAACTTATATAGGAAAGAGAATACAAAAATAATTGTCCAAAGTTGTGTTATAAAAGTTGCTAGATGGACATACTCGGTGGAAAGAGTATTTAGTGCTTGACTAGTAATCGGGTTTTAATCGCTATTTTACTCGGTATACTTCGCGTTATTTAAAAATTAACCAACTTGTTAAGCTGCGCCAAAATGTAGTCAGTCCAATACTCATTCAACCATGAGAGTTTTAGAACACTGGTTAAAACTTAAAAGTGTAACGTTGTTTCGATTTATCAGTTGTGCATGAAACAATGTGATATAAAATGTTATGAACATTATAAGGGCTTATTACTTAGTTTGGACAATAAAATTATTGAATAATATAAATAACAAGAAGAGCTCCTGATCATCAAAGTAAGCAATGTACTGGGACTCTGAACATTTCAATTGTCCCTGAAGGACTTTGGTCCCGTGATATCACTCTTCCTTTGCCAAAGGCAGAAGTCCGAGTTTGAACTCGTAGTCGGCAATGTAGCACCATTAGATGTAGTCGAATAAGAGGTTCTTTGGTCAAGATGTTGGGCTGTTTTGGGTTTGAGGTCTGATAGCTTGTGGGCTGGCCAACAAGTAGCTAGTTTCAAATGTACCATAAAAAAGAGTAAAAAAAAGTGTTAGAGAATATTATATTAATGTAATTAATATAATATAATATTATATCCCATTTGTCTTAAAAAGAATGAGCCCATGTATCATTTTTATTGTCCCAAAAAGAATGATGTAATCTACCACTTTTAGCTTGTAATTATTTTTTTATTCCCACTTTATGTTACATCAAAACTCTATTTTTTTTCTCTCTATCATTATAAAACACTTTTGCCACAAAAAAGATACTCTCTCCTAAAAAGTTAGTTTTCTTAATTTGCGTACTTTATCCATTTTACTCATCATTTTTAAGACGGAGGAAGTATTATTTATTATTATTAGAATTGCATCAAATACTTAGTAGCTTAGCTCCAAGTTAAATTTGGATTATGTAGAAATTATAGAAAAAAAAAGAGACAATATAGAGAAAGAGACAATTTTATATTGCACACTTGTGTTTAAAGTACAAGGAGAAATAGACTTAAATAGCCTTTGATGTACCATAACACAGAAACCCTAATGGGCTTTTGGGCCCATATAATAATATACGTTAATATTCTTTCTCAAACTCAAGATGGTTTAGTAGACATCAACTTGAGTTTGAAAACAAGATCATGAAAGCGAGTTGGCGGATGAGTTTTAGTGAAAATGTCAGTTGTCTGAGCAAGTGTTAGAACAAACTGAAGATGAACTGTGCCACAATCAATGTGCTGACGAATAAAGCAGCAATTGGTCTCAATACGATTGGTGCACTCATGAAAAACATCATTATGAGCAATTTTCATGACACTTTAACTGTCAGTATAAAGAATAGTAGCTAGAGGAAGTGAAACATCCATATGAGTTAATAACCAGCGAAGCCAAATGAATTCCTGAGTAATGTCACCAAGGGCTCGATTTTTAGATTCAGTGCTAGATTTGGAGGTTACCGTTTATTTCTTATTTCTCCAAGAAATGAGAGAATCTCCCAAAAAGAAACAAAAACCACTAGTAGAACGTCGGTCAGTATGATGATAGTTATAATCTGTATCTGAGTATGCATGTAACTCAAAAAAGGAATTGGCTAAAAAATAAATACCATGATACATAGTGCCTTTCACATATCGAAGAATTCAAAGAACAGTTGCATAATGCGTGGTCCAAGGAGAAGACATATATTGACTGACCAAATAAAGAGTATAAGCAATGTTAGGGCGGGTAACAGTGAGATAGATCAAATTTCCCACCAATTGACGACATAAAGTGGCTTTACCAAGAGTAGTGCCATCGGTAGGAGTGAACTTGACATTAATCTCAAGGAGAGTAGAAACGATGTCATGATCAATAATACTATCATGAGCAATAAGTTCAGAAGCATATTTGGTTTGTGAAAGGTTGTAACCGGAAGAGTCATAAGATACTTCAAGACCCAAAAAATAGCTAAGTGGACCCAGATCCTTCATTTCAAATTGCTGATTAAGAAATGCCTTGAGATCTGATATACTTGTAATACCATCTCCAGTAATAATCATATCATCAACATAAAAAAATAAGAGAACAATCCCATGATCAGTATGATGAATAAAAAGGGCCTGGTCATGATGACTAGATGAAAAACCAATCTGACTAAGAACAGTGTTGAACTTACCAAACCATACACGAGGGGCCTGCTTAAGCCCGTAAAGAGCTCTGTTAAGTTTGTAAACTTGGTGAGGAGAATGAGAATATCTTAGAGGAGGTTTCATGACACTTCTTCCTATAAATCATCGCTAAGAAAAGCATTCTTAACATCCATTTGCCACAATTGCCAATGATGAACAACATAAATAGCGAGAAAGCTACGAATAGATGTAAGTCTAGCCACATGAGCAAACGTTTCCTCATAGTCAATCCAATATTCTTGAGTAAACCCTCTACAAGTCGAGCTTTATATATTTCCACTGGACCATTGGATTTTGTTCTGATCTTATAGATCCATTGACAACTAATAACTGCTTTCCCTACGGTAAAGTAACGATATCCCATGTATGTGTTTTATCCAATGCCTATATTCGTCAGTCATTGCTTGTTGCCATAAAGGATTAATACAAGTTTCTTGGTTACTTTGAGGTTCATGTAAGGTTTGAATAACACAAGACACATGATAATCACTAAGATGAGGTGGGGGTTGTTTTACTCGAGTGGAACGATGAAGAGGCTCAATGATTAGAGAAGATGCAGAACCATTGGTGGAAATATATTATTGGGATAGATTTCTAGACACAGGTGAAGAAATTTGTGTGAGCTTAACTGAAGATCCTATATGAAAATCATTAGGACTAAAACCTGCAGAATCATTATCAGAAGATATCTCAAGAAATGGATTAGTAAAATGAGCAGAAGTGTCTATCTCAAATTTAGACATAAAGAAAAACATTTTATGTTCCCAGAAATCAAGATGACGAGATATAAGAAGTCGTTTAGATATAGGATCCCAACATCAATATCATTTATGTTCGATACCATATCCAAGTAAACAACACAAACAAGAACGAGGTTCTAACTTTGTACGTTCATGTGGCTGAAGATGAACAAAACAGCACATCCCAAAACTCTAAACAAATCATATGGAGGAGGTGAACCATACAATTTTTCATAGGTGACTAGTTGTCAAGGAGAGAAGAAGGAACTCTGTTAAAAGTATAAACAACAATGAAAAATTTCACTGCCTTTTCCCATAAGCATTCAGGAACAAATCCAGCAATGAGCAAGGTGCGCACAGTTTCTAAGATGTATCTGTATTTGCATTCAACACGACCATTTTTTTTGGAAGGTACAAGGACAAGATCTATGTATAATGATACCATTTGACACAAAAAAATTGGAGCAAATCAATTTCTTTATACTCCATGGCATTATCTGTGCAAAAAACTTTGACATTACGAGAAAATTGAGTTTTCAACATTGTGGCAAAGTTTTTGTAAATAGTAACCAATTTAAAAAAAAATTTCATAAGATATATCCATGTGAAACGAGAAAAATTATCAGGAAAGACAACATAGTATCTCGACCCTCCCATGGAAGCATTGGGAGAGGGCCCCCATATATTTGAATAAACTAATTCAAAAGGAGAAACAGAAACCGAATCACTGATAGGAAATGGTAAAGCAGTTTGTTTAACAAGTTTACATGATAAACAATCAAATTTTTTATTTTTGACAAAATCTAACAAACTACTAGAAATTAAAGGGCGCAATTGACTAAAAGAAACATGGCCTAGTCGATAATGTCAAAGACTAGGATCTGAACTAGACGAAATAAATCCAGCAATGAGATTTATATAGTTGTCTTCTGAAGAATATGAAGAGACGTGAGGTCAAACAACCTCTTATTCCTACGGCCTGTCCCAAGAACTTGTCTCGTTTGAGGGTCATGCACATGACAACTAGAAGAAGAAAAGAAAACATCAAATCCTAGTTCACATAATTGGCCAATAGAAATAAAATTTAAAGTAAGCTTAGGAATGAAATATGAATAAGGAAAAGACAAATTTTGAGAAGAAATATGTCTACTTTTGTGAACATGCATAACTGAACCATCTGCAGTATGAATACTAGTAGAATAAACATCATGGGTAATATAGGTCAATAAGGTAGAATCATTAGTCATGTGGTTAAAACAAGCAAAATAAAAATACCAAGGAGTACATGAGGTATTAGAAGCAGAAGCAATGACACGAGGATTACCAGTATGGGATAAAACCTGTTGGATAATGGAACTAAGGTCACTCACATCTATGGTAGGAGGAGGATCATTACCAATATCAACATTAGTTGTGGCAGCAACACGACGAGAACATGTAGTTTTACTGTCCTTTTATCACTGAAAACAATTTGTTTATATATGGCATGTCTTGTGGCAATAGTGACAAGTTATGGTCCTTATGGTATTGGTTTCACTGTCCCACTACTTGGAGCTCTAAGAATTCCAAAAGACTAAGAAGAGCTCGGTGGATGATTTGCAAGAACATATTATGTGGATAAAGTACTATTGGTCATTTTAAGAACACGAAGATAAATTTCTTCATAGATAAGATCAGAAACTGCACTATTGACAAATGGTAATGGAATGAGATGTAGCAGGGAAGCTCTAACAAGCTCAAACACCTGGTCAAGAACCATGAGAAATTGAATAAGGCGCTGCTTGTCTTGATAGGTCTTGTAATGCTCAACATCTTTAGTGCATTCCCACTTTGGCTCAGATAATGCCAATTGATCCCACAATGAATTCATTTGTGAAAGAAATTCGGTGACGGACTGACCAACCTTTTATTTATGCTATGTGATAAAGCTCATGATCTGAAATTGATGAGAAAGAGATGCTGTTGTGAGAGCCCAAAAATTTAAATAAATGCCATGTAAATAAATTGTACTTTTGGCTTACAAATTTTATGCACGTTTAGTAAGTTGTTTATGATTGATGGCAAGGATATACAAGAATTTTTCTAAGTATGTAGAATTAAGTTTCATTAAGTTTGAACTTAAGAAAGTGTTGAACTTAATTTAACTTTGAGTAGTAATGTATGGTCGGTTTTAGTAATTTTATTTGTCAAACCATTAAGCAAGAAACGAACCAAGAATGATGAATAAGATTTGAATGAAATATGGATCGGTAAAAGTGCAAGTGGACTAGTGAGTTGGGATGAAAGTGAATTTAGATTATGAACTAAAACTAAGTTTGAATACGGACCGAGCCAAAAAGTTTCTTTAGCCAAAATATTGTGGATGGAAATGACCCAACATGTAAGAGTTATTAAATAAATTTATGACCAATTAACTTAGTTTTGGACTTGGATGAAAAACTTGGATCAAACTTATTTTTGGGGATGGTCGAATTTTGAGGCGCAAGGGGAGATCCGAAGTTACTAAATTTTTTAAGGCAATGTGAAAACATATTTTATAGCAGGCCCAAGTTGAAATTATCTAGTTAAGTTTCAAGTAAGAAATAGACCAAAAGTGATTTAAATGTGGACAAAGACAAATTATAGGAACTTAAGAGGGGCCTAAAATGAAAGACTAAGCCAAAAAGGGAGATATGGTCAAATTTTCAAAAAAAGAGGATCTAAGAATTATTTCATCAAAACCTTGACTGAGGAAATGGTAATTTACAAATAAAAATGTGAAATGACTATAATGCCCAGGAGATGTCAAAATCAAGATAACTTAAGTATATTTGAGGGTCTGTATCGTCATGAATTAAACATGAGGGGGGGTTTTGTGACATGGTGCATACTTGGGGTAACACTTTTATAGTTAACTCAAAATAATAATCGATCAAAGTTGGATAAGAAAGCCAACAATCTCCCACTTCGATTATAAATTTATAGTGACACTAAACAAAATTATTTGAGAAAATAATTGCTATTAAACTCTGAGCCTTGTATGCATAAAAGAAAATACCTTTTAGACTTGAAATTTTCTCATAGTGTATTCTACTCAATGTCAAATCGAAAAGAATGACGTATGCTTGATTGCCCATCGTTTCATGTGACCTAAGTGGAATAATCACATACAAATAATCCTCCTAAATTGGTGAGAAATTTAAATTTGGTTACCCTAGTAGGGCCATGTGTTTGATCATGGTTTCTGTGAACTTCCTAAAGAGTAAACCATAACTCTCGTGTAGAAGCAATGCCACTTCTACGTTCATATAGGTGAATTCTTCATGTTTCCATTACTTTGAATTCTTTCATGAACTTCACTAAAGATGTAAAACTCAATCCTCTATTTTTGTAACGATTGATACCATTTAATCTCACAAAAAGGGGCCTTAGGTGACAATATCAACGCTCATTAGCAATAACTTGTTTTTACAACATTAAATCTAAGGATTAGTTAGATTTTGGGATCAGATCACTACTGACAAATAACTGGTTTAAGCCTCATATCACTAAGTGCATTATACATCTCTAGAAATTTTCTTTATAAGTAGGTCTAATAGGTTCTTACTTGTTCTTACAAAGACTAGTAATAATGCTACCACCGTGTATCATTTATCTCATACAATCACATATAAGACTTTTATGTATTGACTTACCACCATAGGTAATCTCATAGGCTCTGTACAAAAATTATATTAATTATCTCAATGTAATGAAATAAGCACTGGAAGTGACCATTGATGTCTTAATACAACAAATTTTAATTTTATTTGCGCATCTTCACACGTTTCATTTAATGCAATATTGTCTTGCTTGTTCAAGAAATATAATTATACCCTTACTAAGGGAAAATATCCACCGACTTATGAATATAATTCTCTTACTCATCTAAGAAATTACACCCAATATTTTCTTGCTTTTCTAAGAAATTACACCACCACATAGGGTGAATATCCATCAACTTCAATTAATCTCTTATTTATTATACAATAAATCACGCCTCGTTATATAGATAGCAAGCATCCACCAACATATATGGAATTTGTTCTGTCTCAAACTAGTTATTAAACTAGCATTAGTGAATTTCTCTAATACGCCAGGAAGCCTGGGCGCATCAAGCACGGTTCTTATTTGAGTGCGTAGATGGCTGACTGGTGTGTTACAGTCAACAGAAGGTAGCACCCTGTGAAGCTTGTGGTGTTAATAATGACCTTCCTAAGATGTATAAATATCTTATCAATAGATTCCTAAGTATGCCCACAATATGATCAAGTTCTATTCTGGCATAATATATGCTAGGCTAGCACTGCCAAAATTATGCCAATGCAACAGAATTATTCTCCCAAATCTTAATCACATTATTTTTACATAATCTCAAGGAGACAATGACTATGAGATAGAGAGTACATTGTTTAACCTGATAAAATGGGACAAAAAAATATCATTCATTAACTTTCGCAAAACATACAACATAGATAACGTCTATTTAAAGACTAAATACAATCACAGATAAGATATGATAAGGTTTTCTAACTTCTGATTATATTTAATCACTTAATTTCACCTTTATCAATATTATCATTAATTATACCAATCTTGAATATGTCAATGACATTCTATACTCCAGTTATTGTCCTTGTAAAGGAGACCTTCCATCTTATCAAATGCGGGCAAAACAACTCTCTTGCATATGAAAAGCCCCAATCCATAAAGTTCCCTATAAAAAGTATTTTTCAGGTGATGAGGCTTTGAGTCTATTGTTTGGGCATCATTTGAAGGCTCTCTTGATATACTAGCCATAGAAATTCATGGGGTGTGCGGTATGCGCCTTCGCATTTGTATCCGAGTATTCATTAATACATACCAAGATTAGCGAAAAATAAAACTTATATCAAATCAAACCTTATAGGACACTACATGGGTGCCCAAGTTTGGTATGTCAAATACACAAGGGAAGTGATACTTCTCCAAGAAAAATGCTCCCTCTCTAAATTTAGTTGTCCTATTTTGGCTACAGTGGTCATATTGACCAATTTTTATATTAATATGTTATACTATTAATTTTTAAATGTAGGCAAGAGACTACGGGTATTGTATAATATGTCAAACACAATTGTGTCACCATCCAACTTTTTTTTAAAAAAAAATAAAAAATGATGTGCTCCAGTAAAAAAATTCATGGTTAAAACCAATGTTGTTAGCTATGATATGGTAATCACATATTGTTAAAGATTATCTAGTTAACATATTTAATAAATATTAAACATAATGACATTTTATATAGTTTACCTTTTTTTTTTATTTTTTAATTTATATATATATATATATATAGTTTATCTAATTGAGTAAAAATGGACATCTCATAAAATAAATTTCATTGGAGCCCATGATAATGCAACCTACACATTTGTATGGTTTAAATAAAAAGGCAAAAGTTAGACAAGTTTATTAAAAATTTCAATGGGATAGTTGCAACTACATGAAGATATCACAATTGGTCTCACATTTTGGTCTTCCTGAGTAGCATTTAGGGAGGACTATCTCTACCTCGTTTTCTTTGATCTTTACAAAGGCTTCACAAAACCAACAAGATGTAAGGGGAGGTGGACATTTTATAGTGGGTTTACAATATTTCCTGGGTTTCTCAGCCAACAATGTGTTACTTCTCTTGGCGATTGCACCTGTTTCAATGAGAAACTATGCGTGAATAAATGTTGTAGATTATATACTAACTAAAGGTACTTAACAATATTGAATTTTGGAAAAGATAAAATGAAGATTTTCGATATAATTTTACATGATTCAGTAAAATGGAGGTGTGAGGAAAAATTAACTTACATTCATAAGTAGAAAACTGAGAAAGCAGAACAGAATCAAAGAACATAGAAAGCTGGAAGTAGCATTGGATTACTACAACTGTTAATGGTTGTTGGATATAACAAAATTTCTGTGTATTGATTTATATAGAATAAAATCAAACTTGAAGGGGACAAAGTATATGGGAGTTAATTCTGGATAAGGATTTAATTCTGCGTGTTAATTTTTTTATTTTTAAATTTTTTTTTCTTTCTTTTGACTATAAGTTAGTGACCTAACCACGAGCTCACCAAGTGTTAGAACACTTAACCTGAATGTTGAATTTGTTCCCTAACTTTAATATATATATATATGGATTCGTATTCATAGTCAAGATTAGTTGTCTAACCAAAATGATCATAGTCATTTGTCTCAGATTCAATGATGTAGGATTAGTCAAGATAATGAGCTATATGCTAAAAATTATGATATGTCTGAGCTAAAAAAAATTGTACGTACGCAGCCAAGAATCGAACTCGAGACTTCCCGTGTATTAAACTATTAACTACATCACTTGTTGAACATGTGGCTATGTGCTATAATTTATAGCACGTATATACCATAATTTTTAGCGCATAGGTGTTAGAAGACAAAAAAGTTGAGGGCAAATCTGTCATTTCACGTACGGCTACATAACATAAATTTTAGCGCGTAGTACTAGAAGACACAAAAGTTGAGGACAAATATGTTATTTCACATACGCCCTAAAAATTGTTGCGCCATCCTGAATAATTTTTAACGCGTAGTGGACATCCTACACCGTTAGATCTGAAATGGATGGTTATGATCATCTTGCTACCTAGTCAATCTTGATTATGAATCTTGACCTTATATATATATATATATATATTAATTCTTGAAATTAAGATTGTAAATAGAAGTAATTTGTTCGGGGTCAATTCATATTCGTTTGGCTAAAATATTGATTGGAGCTGGATTTGAAATATTAGCTGATAGGATATAGGTAGTTGAGTACATTATAAAGTTGATCAATTGATTACACGGATCTCATTAAATTGCATTTTTCTATTGAGATTTAGTATATCTCCATAAAAAAATTTAAAGTACTCGGGCTTGATTTATATTCAC